>JABFEV010001098.1:0-12251 GCA_013618395.1 Fusarium domesticum | reverse complement strand
CGTTGCCGTTGCCGTTGCCGTTGCTATTCCCGCCCCTACACTTATCCCTATCAGCCGCCTCCTCTTCTGCTGTTATTAAAGTGGTGACGCAGAAGTAGTGGATAGCCGATTTAGGCCCAGTAAAGAGCGTCTGCATTCTCACGCTGGCTGGTGGGCAAACTGCCGCCGCCGCCTGCTTCCTCTTCGATCCCTTAATGCCATGCTCCTAATTATAATGCACTCTTAGCATCTTCCAGCTAACGGTCAAGTAGTCGCACCGCTCACAGGCGAATCCGTCGCGGATCGGCAGTCCCTTGATAGGCTTTCTTAGGTCTAATGGACTATGGCAGAACTGATCTATAGATGGCTTTCGCAGCTCTAGCCCTGCGAACTTAGCTATTGTGGCCCGCTAGCGACGCCCATCTAGGTCCCTATGCTGGTTCCGAAGGTGGTTATATAGATTAGATATTACGTGGCCATGCACCTGACAGATAAGTATCTAATGATCTAGGTGGTAATATAGCCAACTATAATTACTGCCCTCTTCCGCCGCGGCCGCCGCCATAGTTACTAATATATATAGGTAAAAAAGAGAAGAAAAAGAATAAGGAGAGGATTAGATAAGACTAGATAGTTGGTTAATAAATAGATAGATAGATTAATAGATTGATAGATTGATAGATTGATAGATAGATAGATAGATTGATAGTAAATAATCTCTCCCCCTCTTCTTTATTTACTTTTTTCTTTACTTTTGTTTCTTTTCCCCTCTCTCTCTCTCTCTCTCTCTCTCTCTCTCTCTCTTTCCTACCTTTTAACCAATCACCGGCTATCCTCCTCCACATGGTATTTTCTAGATGGTATTTTTTATCCCCTATATTGACTCCACTTCGCCCCCTACCAATCAGATACCCCCCTCCCGCTGACTTATCTTGGTATTTTCTAGAAAATACCATCGGCCTAGCGGTTAGGCTTGACCCCCTAAAAGTAGAACTCGCAGGTTAAATTTTGCCCTTCCTGACCGCTTGCTGTGCACATAGTGGAGAATAACAATTCCTCCTTAACTCACCTCCTCTTATCCTGCCCTCCATCCTTTTAACTCGGCTACGTCTACACCATCTAATTTACAGAATCTCGACCAAGCCTTGACACTATCTCTCGAGCCTAGCATGGTCCGAACAAAGACGCGGCCTAGGACCCTGGAGGAGAGGTACCCCAAGGACAAGTACCCCAACGGCCCACCCCAGATTCGCTTGGGACCTGCGCGCCTAGTAGTATCCAACAACCGCATCTTCAACGATCACACCGGCAAACCAGCCTTGATGTCATGGGAGAGCTCGGGGGTCAAGAATCCCTTGCCTCCCCTCGCCTCATGGGTCTTCTATATGGTCCATCCAGATGTGCCGCGTGACTTTGACGGGTGCGTATTCCAGAATGGACTTGAGGATGGTAATACCCTGGGAAAAGGTGGCAGGTTTCGGTACGAGTTCTTCTTCCTTCCAGGCGCCACGACTGAAGAATGCCATGCGCACTACCTCGGGGAGCTAAAGGCTCGAGGCACCATATGGCGCCATACCCGCAAGGTCAAGAGAGCCATGGACCTCGAGAATCAGAAAAACCCCCCACAGTTGGAGGATGATCCGGCAGAGGAGTCCGGTTCTGGTCTGGGCTCCACGACATCGGAGTCGTCTTCTGATGAAGAAGCCACTACCAACAATCAACAACTTCCTGGCTTTGTCTGGCCCAAACACGAACACGATTGCCCTTCTAGGATGTACCGCGGCTGGTTTTTCGTGTATCCACATGCAAATATAGATTGCCGAGGTGCTGATGGTGCGGAGCGTGAGATAGATGTCGTCACGTTTGACCCCATCGAGCAGGAATGGGAAGAAGATGAGGTTCGCAGGTTTGATCCGATGGAACACCCTGTTTATGTAACACGGAGGAAGGCCAGGCACGACGAATATTATGATGCAGGGCTTTTGGGTTGGATGGAGATGAGAAAGTTTTCACACTGGCAGGAAAAGGCTGATGAAGCTACGGATGACGCGCTGAAGCTAGGCTGGAAGTCTTGGTAATGTTAGACAGAAACAATAGGCCGGACTTGTTCCCATGATAAACTTGATAGCACCCGTGAGGGGATCTAAGTAGCTCAAGTTCAACAAGGTTATATATATATCCTGAATCACGATGGTGTCCATCAACGCTATTCCTTGCCGCCCTTAATCAACTCTAGTCAAACCAAACTCGCTTTCTTGCTCCCCAGACACGTTCCCTAAAACGGCCCTACCGGACCCAACTCAGACTTCCACAAGCCTTGATAGTTACTCTGTGTCCAAATGTCCGGGTTCGCTCGGTTCGGGCTTCTGTGTTTAACCGCCGCCTGGGGGAACTTGAGTTTTGACGCTGAGATGTACCCATTCGGAGTCAGCACATTGGCCAGCCATTTCTTACCATCCGCACTGTCCCCGAAATCTGCTTTAAAGTTGGCTGTTGCCGCCGTCAGCCAAGCGACAGCTATAGCCTCCATGTCGGCCAAGGTCACGTCAAGCCAGTAGCAGTAGAGGTCACGCAAGCCGGGCATGGGCTGCCCCTGAACTCGATCAGTAGGTCTTTTCAGCTGACCATCATTCATGGGATCGTTCTCGTCCCATTCGAACTCAATATCAAAGTCGTCGAATATCTCCTCGATAGCCTGAGACGTCTCGACGAATTTGGACCAAATTTCAGGCCGGCGCATATAGTAAAAGACGCCAGCAGTCTGTGGAAAGGGTCAGTAAGGTTAGCCCTAAAGGAATTGAGGGGGTGAGTACTTACATTGCGATGCGCTCTGCGTGTTTCCGTGTTCTTCTCTTCGTTCCTGGGGTCCGTGTTCTTCCCCTGGAAAAAGGTTGTTTTCCTTCCATTCACGTCCTTGTGAGCCAGTGCCAATCGTCCGGGCTCTCGATCATTACCCATGCAAATGGCCAATTCATTCCACATATTCTCCTGTAGGGTCCATCCAGGGCCTATGTATATTCTGGTTGATCCGCCGAGGCCAAGAAGAACTTCGTCTATCCACTTTTTGTCGGGGTTTTCATATCCAACCGGAAGGTTCCCATCCCGCAACCATTTGAAGAAGCGAACGAGGTACTGTCCTTCGTAAACATGCTCAGCTGTATATTTATACTGGTTAGTGGGTGCACCGTTCAATCGTGATGTGTGTGGGTTTCAATGTGGCAGACTTACTCGCATACTCGCTGGGCTCGATATCCGTCTTGGTGTATTTTTCCAGCGCCACTTTGCATTCTCGGTTTTTCTCTGGCGGATACCCAAACCAACGGATAACTGAACTGGGGGCAACTCCGCAAGATGGATAAGAGGGCAACGGCAAATCCTCTTTGTTACCGTTTTGGTCGATCCATTGGACGCTTTTATCTGAGCGTCGCTGGAGAGAACTGGATTTATCACCATCATCAGGGCAACTCTGCTCCCTAGAGCGATATGGGTCCAGCCAGCATGTCTCGTCCCTTTTCTGCAGAGTGTCGTCACCACCTGAGCATGCCGCGCAGGAAGGAATCTCCCCTACGTCGACGTCGCCAGGGCACACGAGGCCGTCGATCCGCGGTACCAGAGGCCCATATCTCGTGGCACGTTTCGATAGTGCGGACGTGGTGTTGATGTGGCCTTGGCCGAAGCTGGCATCTCGGCGGCGTTGCTTCGTGCTACTGGGAGTAGTGCAAGCTTCTTTGGAGCCACTCGGGAAGATGGTCACGTCTTGGGCCGGCATGATCATGAAGGGAGACTCGGGAAGTGCCCACGAGAACATCTTGGGCGCCTCGAGGGTAGCATACAGATCTGCACCGACGTCGATACCGTAACAAAAGCTGTTCCCGCTGCTGCCCGCCTCGGCTTCAGCATGAAAGGTGACGTGCCCATCGGCAACGAGGTTCACGGCGCAGGGTTCGAGTGAGGTGAACTTCTTATTCTAGTCAATGCCAAAGGTGATGGTGGGCTTCACGTGGGCGGATATGTGACCGCTCACCGAGACGCCGTACTCGAATTCAGGCTCGAGCGTCTGCTTGCCAGACTTATCGGAAGGGTCGAAGACATCGGGCTCCCAGTCTTTATTAACGATAGGGAAGGTCTGGTAGACGTCCCACTCGGCGAGCTTGACCTTGGTCTCAAAGTTGACGCCCAGCGTTGCCTTGCCTTCCAACTGTCCATAAAGCTTGAAGTTGGGGCCAATCGTCACAATACCTGGGACCGTAAAGGCCGCACCAAAGGTATCAGCGCTGAACATGAGCACATCGCCAGTGTCAAAGTGAGCCATGACAGCGGCGTCGATGACGAACTTGGAGTCGACGTTACCGCCAGTGCGGTAGTAGAGGTACGAGTCGGAGATGTCGATGCCATATGAGCCGCCAAGCTTGCCGATCAGGGTGAAGCCGTAGTTGACGTTGGCCTCGACCGACATCTCGGCGTAGACCTCGAGCTTGCCGTCTACATTGGGACATGTAAAGTCCTGGTCGATAATGCTGAGAATAAAGTCCTCCTTGTAGGAGTGTTGGAGCTCCATCTTGTTTGTGACGCCCGTGAAGATGGCCTTCAGCCAGTCGAGGGCGGTCTCACCAAACCAACGCTTGTGAAGATCGCCCTTGGAAAGGGCTCCTTCATGCAAGTCTTCTCGCCACTCTTCTTCGAGCCAACGCTTGTGGCTGCCGCCAACATCCTTGAGACTTCTCTTGACAGATCTCTTTAAAGACCGCTTCTTGCTGTCAGCTGCCTTGTCGACGATGGTGTTCCAGTACGTGTTCTCGTTGCTATAGTCGATACGGATCTGAGTATCGCCAAGGTCGCGCGGCACGCGTCTGAAGTCGTAGTCGAAGGTCAAGTCAAACACAGGCTCAGTCTCTTCAATGCCGCATTTGTAGAGATGCTGTGGAAGACTCTGGTTCTTGCTAGGCGACAGCTCCTTGATGACGGCGTACCTGCCTGGACCGCATCCCTCGGGCATCTCGACGATCGTACCGGGAGCTCCGTGGCCGAGATAGATCTTGTCGCAGTTGGAGTTCTCACTGCGATCGGTACACACCATACGAACAGTCTGCTCTTCCTGTGAAACGGAATCATGGCAGTCAAAGACTTCCCAGTGAGATCCGTCACGCTTGTCGAGGGTGGTCTGAAGCTCGTCGGGACTCGTCATGATGATGAAGCCAAAAGCAGAGTGCTCGGGTGTTTTAGCAAAGGGAAGATCCTCAGCACCACCCCAAGTGTTGTCTACCTTGAGTTGGTAGTCTGACTCTGCCTCTTCCTCATTGGGAGGATCGGGGAACAGGTACTCGAGAGGAACAGGGAGGAAGGGCGATTCGCCCTTGGGGGGATCACAGCAATAGGTCCTATGCCGCTTCGAGGCCCAACCGCAGTCATGGCCCTCTCCTCCGTGGGATGTAGTCAAGGCCACCTGCCAACCGGTATCGCAATGGTTGTCAAAGCAGTTGCCTGGCTTTCCGTGCCACTTGTAGTTCCTCCACTCCTGCTCCTTGTTGCAGCAGAACTTCTTCTCGTCTTTGCCCTTGCAGTTTCCATTCTTCCACGTCAACTCCTTCTCGGTGGAAGAATCGCACTTCTCGTTACAGCCCGTCCATCGACAGTCTGGCACTTGAGCTTCTGCTTCACAGCACAGGAATCTGCGGCCGTCGGTGCATACATCGCCGCCTCCAGCGTGCTGACTGGACGCGAGCGCGACCTCTCCCGCGTGACACTGGCCGTTGCAGAGAACGCCGTTACCTCTCCAGGTACTATAGCATAGTCAGTCAGTAATATAGCCACTTGATCACAGGTCAGGGACACTCACCACTTCTCGGGATCAGGAGCCGAGGCAAAAGGACAACAGACACTTGTCTTCTTGCCAGCTAGACGGTCGCAAAGGGACTGATCAACCTTAATCCATCCAGACTTGCAGCCAGTCGTGCCACAATCGTTGACAGTGCAATGGCCTGTCCCAAGGTCCACCCATGGGGTCTTTTTCGAGCGATCCTTGTGGGCGTTAAAGCTCTTGGGAGCCAAGACAGCTGCCAGAGCGTCGAGACGGGTGTTGTCGAGGTCGATAGCCCAGATAAGCAGACCTCCCAAGCCGAGTGCATTGGCAAACTCGATCTTCTGCGCGATGGTGTCCTTGTCGTCGTAGGATACCCACTGATCACCGCCCCAGGTGACATACTTGACGGCGTCCTTCTTGTCCCAGTATGGTGTCAGGTCGTATTTCTCGATGATATCCATAATCTCAAAGTATGACAAGGTACCCGAGTTGTCAGTACAAGGTCCCGGTTTGGCACCACCTAGGAAGAGACAACCAGGCTTGTGACAAGAGGGATCAGCCAGCTGGAATGACCGTCCATAAAAGCCGATGCCCATGTTAATCTTAGACGGGTCGACTTTGTTTCTCCAGAAGAGGTCCAGGGCGAGGTCGATCTCGGTCAGGTTGGTATGTGCCAAAACCTGGGAACCGATTGGGTTATCAGCGTCCCAGATTCCGTGAAGATCATAAGACATGATATTAATATAGTCAATAGCCTTTGCCGATGCGGTAAGATCGAAGTGACGCATATACCAGTAACTTGTCGGAGCAGTAAAGGAAATCTCCTTGTGTTTTCCAGACATTTTGTCGAATCCTGCGCGGATGTCCTTGAACAACTTGGTCAGGTTCTCGCCATCATCTAACTTACCACCTCGGTCGCCAGCGCCAGGATACTCCCAGTCAATATCGACGCCATCAAAGCCATAGCGATCCATGAACTTGACAAGTTCGCTGACAAAGGTGGCTCGCTTGGCACTGGTGGAAGCGAGGTCGCTGAAGACAGGCTGCCAGACGGTGTGGTTGTCATTGAACGTCCAACCACCGAGAGCAACGACAGCCCTGAGCGAAGGGTTCTTGCGCTTGAGGGCAGTGAACTGGGTGAAGGTTTCAGTAGTGAGAGTCCCATCCTTTTCGTCCTGCATGGGAACGATCTTATACGTGTTGGGCTGGATGTAGGCAAAGGAGTAGTAGATATATGTAAGGCCGTCAACAGGAATGTCTTCCATGCTCATGCCAATGCACTTCTTTTTCCAGTTCCATGCCTCATAGTATCCAATGACACGCTTCTGGACGTTACCGCCAGAGCCCCCTGAGCCGGGCTGGGCGCAGTTGCTCTGGCAGCTCTCTTCCTTCTTGTCGGTGACCTTGCAGTAGTCCTTGGTCATGCCGCAGAAGCCATATCGACTACAACAAACATTGAGAGGGCATTTCTGGCCTGCAGTCTTGGCATAGCGACCGCACTCAGCATGGGCATCGCAATTGCTCCAGCACTTGTCGTTGGGCGACTTGCCGTTTGTACCACAGGCCTCGGGGCCATAGTTACAAACACCAGTCTTGGAACAACAAGCACCGTTGCTGCAGGGCTTCTCCTCAGAGCACGAGTATGGATCGTTGGGGTCCGCAACAATGACAGGGTCTGCTCTTGTGGTCAGGGTTGATCTGGCCTCGAGCTTGGCGGAACATGTATTGCGGTCCGTGTACCTCACCTTTGCGAGGAGGTCTGCGCCCGTGGTGAGCTTGTCGGGAATGGGAGGGCAGACGAGTTGTCCGCCGCCATCTCGGGCGTTGAGATGGGCTTCATGGAGGTGATGGTGCTTGTGAATGTGCTTGTGACTGTGGTGGGGGTGGCCCCGGCCTGGCACGGCCTGAATCGCCAGTAGGGAAAGAAGAAGGGTCTTGAGTCCCATGGCTAACTGGCCGCAGCCCTGGGGTACTCAAATTGGTATAAAGAGAGACTGTCTCTGGACCAGGTGCTGTCCCGGGTCTGAGGGCACAGTTTATAAGGCATATGGATGGCATGGTCAAGAGTCGAGAGACAACATAAACGAGACTAGTCCAGTTGCTAAGGGTACCTCCGCGGCTGAGAAGAAGACCGGGGACATCGGATATCGTGGATCACGGTTCCAACCGATGCAAGGGTGCCTGCATCCCGGGAGCGGGCCGCAATAAAAAACAAATTTGCATTTCACACTTAAACAAGTGGGTCTATAAAATCACTTTTTTAACCCGTAGTATACCTGCCTTACCTTGTAGCAGAAATAGTTTATCTTTAACCATAAATCTCACCATAGATCTTACTGTTAATATAAAATAACAACACTGTAACGTTTACACCAAGAGCTATAGATAATAAATAAATGATCTGAATCCACGCAATGCCTACACCGCTACGGAGAGGTTAACCCTTTGTTAATCAGCAACCGAGGTTCGTTCCCACAAACTAACAGGGTTTACAAAAAGACCCTTCAACCAACAACCGCCAAGACAGACTTCAACCGGCAGCACCGTTAATCAGACCATGCACTTGCACTACAGAGTCGTACCTGCGTGAATTTTAACTCTGTGAGAACTCTGCTCCATCCTGCAATTTCCAAGCGCCGACGCTAAAGTCCCAAAATCACCTTGTCGAGCTAAACGGATGGAAATGCTCCGCTTAGGTTCTCACCACCGTCCGTATCTTAACCATCTCTCCATTTCCCTATGATATTTTGCCTGAAGAGCGTTCCCTCCCCTCTCTCTCTTTCTCTCTTCCCTAACTTCTTGTCATTCTCGTCTCTCGTCTTACTGACTTCAAGTCATGAATTGGCTACTCTTTCTTTCAAATCTGGCCATCATAGCCAGGCCAGCTGGCGCCTGGCAGTATATTTCTCCAGATGCACTCCCTTCTTACGATCTCTCGGATAGCTGCAAAGCTGCTTTGGTGGTCGACCTTGCCTGTCCTTCACAAGTAGCTAGCTTCTTTGAGAGGGAGCCTGTTCCGCTTGCCTCTTTGGAGGAGGCATGTACTGATGCTTGCCGCACTTCGCTAGCCAATTTTGAGGCCAAGTTGAAGACAGAGTGCGGCGAGGAAGATGTTATTGAATATGAGCTTGGCAGTGATCCTGTTCATGTCTCGGTCATAGCGACGGATATCTACTATCACTTCACCAGGACTTGTATCAAGGATGGGAACAGATGGTGCAATGTCTGGGCTTTTGAGAACTCTCCTGATAAGACCTCTGGTCAAGGTAAGAAGACAACTCCCGTGATCAGATGCGGTTGTGTCATTGTTCTGACATGCAACACAGCTAGCGTCACAGCCTCCGTCAACAAGTGTGACAACTGCGTTATCAAGCCCTTTCAGTTCCAGGCCGGCACCTCTTATTCAAATGGTTATGATTTGCAAGGGGCTTACGCCAGCCTAACCAAGAGCTGCTCTAAATCCGGCTTCCCATTAGCAACTACGGTAACCGAAAAGTAAGCCCATCTCGCCGAAATATTACCAGAACTTGTGCTGAGTCAACCTGATCAATAGGACACCAACCACCACAGTCCCAACGGCGCCTTGCTCGGGTGTTGTGTACACTGTCAAGGCCGGGGATGATTGTCGCTCCATCTCCAAGGCTAATGGTGTTTCCACGTCCTGGATGCTATACGACAACGGGTTGAAGGCTTTCTGCAAGGACTTCCCAGCGGCAGGTGGGAGTATCTGCATTGTGAACAAGTGCAAGACGTACACTGTTCAAGCCAAAGACACATGTCAGAGTATCGCCGCCGCTGCTAATATCACTCAGGTGCAGCTGTACACATGTGAGTAGTATTTTCCCTTCCTGCTCGCGTTAAGAGGACAAAATGGCTGACCTTTCATGTCCTTCTGCAAGGGAATCCTGTGCTCGGAGAGTCCTGTAGCCGCTTGTCCTTATCTATAGGCCATACCATCTGTCTTGAGCCTCATGACGACGAAGACTACGCCGCAATCACTCGCCCAGCCACTACCAAGGTACCAGTAGCCACACCGGCTCCGGTGCCCTCCAACATCGCCAGCGGTACAAACAAGAACTGTGCTCGGTTCTACTCTGTCGAGATTGGCGACTACTGCAACCAGATCATCATGAAGTTCAGCATCTTACTCGAAGACTTTCTCTTCCTGAACCAAGGAGTTAATAAAGACTGTACCAATCTCTACGCCAAAGAATCCTACTGTGTTTCTCCTGTGGGGCCCATCAACATGTATCCTGGCCATCTAGACTACGTTGATCCCACCACCGTTGTTGCTGATATAAACTTCAACGACTTGCCCAACGCGACCTTCTCCGCGCCCGCTATCACTGATGTAATCACTTACCTCCCTAGAGCTAGTGGTACGCGAAGTGACTGTCACATCTTCATGGACGGCAAGGATTTACAGTACGACATGAGCTGGAGCTTTTCATTCTCGGCGTGCGTAGCACTGGCCAAGGTGTGGGGTATTTCCCTCGAGGAGTTGGGAAACTGGTAAGAGCCTGTTAATTATTGACGTCTAATATAGCCCAGCTACTGACACATCTTCAGGAACCCTTCTCTTGACACAAGCTCCCCCGACTGTGCTTTCGCAGAGGAGAAGAGCTACTGCATGGCTGCGTATAAACTTGTGCCCACTTACAAGACTGAATCCGATGAGCCTGAACCAGGGACGACAACGACAACAGCCACCACTACTGGCAATGGAGTTTCCACACCTACCCCTATTCAGTCTGGTATGGTATCCAACTGCAACAAGTTCCATATCATAGGCAAGACGACAACCTGCCAAGGCATTGCGGACTACAACAAGATTTCTATCTCCGATTTTTACAAGTGGAACGCCGGGATCAAATCCGATTGTTCCAACTTGGAGCTAGGCGCTTATGCCTGTGCTGGTGTCATCGCATCGATATCACAGCCTGTAACAACGCCGAAGCCAACGACTACTGACAATGGCATCTCCACGCCCACGCCTACTCAGCCCGGCATGGTATCTAACTGCAACAAGTTCCATGTCGTGGGCAAGACAACGACATGCCAAGGAATTGTTGACTATAACAAAATCACAATGGCCAACCTCCTCAAGTGGAATACCGGCATTAACTCAGGGTGCACCAACATTGTGCTGGGCAACTACATGTGTGTTGGGGTCATCATAACCACCCCAGAACCGACGACTACCAAGACTAATGGCGGCGTGGTGACGCCAACGCCCACACAGGCAGGTATGATTCAGGGATGCACCAAGTTCCATCCGGTCAGGTCTACAACAACTTGCCAGGGTATCTTGGACTATAACAAGATTACACTGGCGCAGTTTTACAAGTGGAACCCTGCGGTGAAGAGTGATTGTAGCAACCTTTGGACTGACACGTATGCATGTGTTGCTGGACCTTAAGTAGTTAATAGTAATGCATAATGCCTGCTGCATTGAAGTAAATACTATTGGAGAGTAGGGCTATCTTTATAGATGACTTTAATATATTACGATCTTCGGGCTCAGTTATCCCATTGAGGGCCGGGCTTCAACTATAACAATGAACACATTTCCAACACATCATAGCATCATATCCCAATACTGACACAGCGGTTGATATATTACTTTATATTCAACGTCTCGCTCGCTATTTCGGAGTCCAATCTCGCTGCTAACCGGGCGAAGCAAGGACCTCACATAGTCCAACTAATGTCGAGATGGAAAGGCGGCTTGGGAAGAAAAGGAGGCACTGAAGGAAAGCTTATCCCAAAGGAGGCACTGAAGGAAAGCTTATCCCAGACTTTTTCTTGTTCCCTTGCGAATGTGGCCCACGGAATGATTCGTCGAGGATAAATTCGGCCGGCCGGGTTCGTCGTGTCCCCTTGTGTCGTCAAGGAACGGTCGGTTACTATTTCGACACTAAGGCTGAGGGAATAGCATGTTTCGAGATATTGTCGGAGTTTATATAAGCAGAAAGACGAAAATGCTATAAAATAAACTCCGACTTTGTAATTATATAATTAATGCAAAACCTAGCATAAGGATCTTAGGAGTAGAAGTTAATAGAGCACTAAGATAGGCACCGCACTTAGAGAGAATTAAGAAAAAGATAGAAATGCAAAAGCTAGCCTTAGAGAGGATTGTTAAGTCTACTTAGGGCCTAAGCCTACTTTATGCTCGGTAGATATACCTTGTAGTAATTCGGGCGGCTCTTGCCTATAGCTGCCTAGTCTGGCATATACTAGGATAGAAGTCTATTGCGGATAAACTTAAATAGACTTAAAGATAGGGACTAAAGATCGTCCTTAGAGCATATTATGCTATACTAACCCGGAATCTGGAATCTAAAACCTTTATTCCTCCGCTTAATCTCTAGCTTAATTGTCACGACCTGGCCATAACCTGCATGAGGAAGTCACGTGAGCGACACACGGCCGACCAATCAGGGAATAGGACTCACGACAAGGAGTGATC
>JABFEV010001094.1:0-25687 GCA_013618395.1 Fusarium domesticum | reverse complement strand
GAGGTAGAGGGGCTTGGGAGGGGGTGAATCTCGCGGGTGATGGGGGTCGCATCGTGTCACGGAGAAGTTCCATGCCGAGGGTGCTCATGGTGCAGGTTGAGAAGGAGCGGTTGCGGCTTTCGAGACCGGATGGGTAAGTTTGGGAATATTGTCTGGATTGTCGAGCTTTCTGTCGGGATGCTTGTTGAGACCGTCGTTTACTTTCAGCTCGAGTCATGCCAACCGACGGAGCCATGTACGAAGCAGACTGAGATACACTCCCCTCCTCGATAGGCGCCAATGCCGACTCACGTCTTGGACTCGGTGGCAAAGAAACACCATTCTCCACCGGGGTAAACTTTGTTGCAGGCCTCTGACGATCCCAAGTCCGCCGATCGACACCCAGAACCGAAGCTGCTTTGGAAGGAATAGTAGGCGCCACGCTTGACCTGGCCATTTCGAAATCTACGGCGGCAGAGGGACACGAGTACACAGATGCTGAGTCGGCGATGGAAACACGACGATTGAAGAACCGGCGCATGGACTGAAAAGCAAAGCTATCGGAAGTCTGTGGCCTTTGTGGCTTTGACTGGGCATTGGCGGGACTATCTCGACGCTTCCGATGGATGAGATACTGTTTGTAGATGGCAAAGCACACGAACACGGTGATTCCCAGACACACCCCGGCCGCTACCGTGCCGCCGACGATAACAGCCGTCTCGGTTCCTGTCTTGGTCCCATCGGAACGTGAGGCGTGCTCGGGCTTGCTGACGAGATCTTTCAAAAACTTGGTGCCCTCAGATGCTAGGTCTCTCAACGGCTCCGAGATCGATAGACGTCGTGCAGTATTCGGAGTAGGTATTGGTTTCGCGTTCGTCGGTGTCGAGGCCATAGTAAGCAAAAGACTTGCTCTGAGTATCGTCGAATGTCTTGACTTACGCATGGCGATAGGTAGTCTGTTCGTCGGTTCACAGCCTTGGATCGACTTCGTAGCACTCCCCGCAGGAGTGCGAACATGGTCTAATAACTATTAGCAGACCCGACATTCTTCCCTCATAATTCCATAAATATAGCAAGCAGCCGAAATAGAAGTCGAGGCTGACAAAGGCCTTTGCAAAGCTTAGAGTCCCTTTGAGGCTCAAGTTCGTTCCGTTCTTGGAGACCACCACCCACAACTACTTTCGACAAGTCCATAATATGGTCACATCAAACAAGTGTGATCGAATCCGCGGATTTGGCGTTTCAATCGGTCGCCTCGAGCCAACGTTCAAAGACAAGGCAAAGGCACATGGTGGAGGTCGAGCAAAGCCAGTGGTGGTCCGTCGTTAAGGCGGCACACTCAGCCAAGGTACAAAGAGCCCAGGATGGGGGAGAGTGTCTTTGTCTAAGTTATCCATGATTAGAATTTCCGCTTCAGGTACCTCGAAATAATTTGTTTCGAGTTTCCAATGACGGACAAAGAACCACAGCCCGCAGGCTTTGACCCATTTTTGGAGCGGAAGATGATGCTGTTTTATATCTGCCATGCTGCAGGTACAAAGACAATCCTTTGCATAAAGGGGTAGGTGTAAGAGAAGTCGCTGATACGGGTATCTCTACTGCGGTGGTGAATGGGACATTCCCTGCATCTCCTGGCTGATAGCGATAGAGGCCATGTAGCCAGGCAGAGAGGCATCCAGTGATGATTGGGGAGAAAGGGCTATCTAATCTCCGTTTCACACGAGTCTGGCAGGGCGGGCAGAGGAATTTGAAGCAGCCACAGGAAGCAGCAAGAAAGCTTGTCATGAAAATCACAGGGTTGGTGTGCGAGATAAGAAAAGGTTCTCCTCGAAGATCCTGTCACAAAGGAACATTGCCCATGCTGATGATGCTGTTGGGACTCGTTGGATCGACCCTCTAGAACTATGTAAGCAATCCGGGAAGCAGTGGTTGGCGAACTCTGGTACATAACTAAGTACCATCCCTTCGAGCCCAGTTCTTTATCTTGGCCCATTTTACATTTTGAGATTGGCGAGCTGCGTTGCATGGAGTTGAAAGGGCGCCCTTTCTCGGTCGCCTTGTCTAAGGTAGGTGTTTGAAAGTCTGACGAGAATCTCTCGTAGGTACCAGATTGTCGAGACCTGTCTAATCCGGATTGACCTTGAATTGTGGTGGCTCATTGACCCCCATCCTCTTGGAGGCTTCGCAAGGTATGCTCGTCGCAGTCTCAGGGGCTGGGTTGGGCCGAACAGCAGGCCGGGAGGGGGAGAGGAGAGGAAACAAGGTGTTCGTTGTCGCTTTGTCTCCCCTTGTTGGTTCAGAATAGATCCTTTGCTACATTTGAAAGTGCCAGAGTCATTGACCAACCGCTTCGTTCATACGCAGGGCGACTGACTCTCTTTCTCCCTCTCTTGGGGGTTCTTTCTTGGCAGCATAGAAACCAGCAATCTCAACTGTCAGCAGAAGGACTAATCACCAACAGATGAGCGATAAAATCCGCGAGCCATATTTCGCAGGGGAAAATGGACCGTGACTCAAAATACCTACCTAGTCTTGTTGTGCGGGCGCTGACGGCTCGCTATGCGAGATCAAATCGGTCCATGACATGACAACGCTGACAGAAGGGACTTGATTGATATGACAGATTCATATCTGTCTCTATCAATGTTCCCACACCGCCCTTGTGGGGCCGGTCGGACTAAACCGACGTACCTTGGGCCACCTTACATATGTACAGGTATGTCGTATGCAGTGTGTAGAATAAAGAACCTCGTACTATTCCCGTCTCGATTTCGTTGATCTCCAAGATCAACAAATGTGACCTGTTCCCTCTTCTGGGGTTCTCATTCTATCCACAACAATAAAAACATGCATTGCAGCGGTGGTGGCTATGTGGGGTGTCCATCGTCGCATTGCTGAGAATTGTCAGCCTTGGCTTGGAGAAATCTAAAGAGACAACATCCGTTTCTGGTGTAACAATCGAGACCAAGACCGGGCTCGAGTGCCGGTCCGACTTCCGCTCGACTAAAGTGCTGTTTTCCAGGCAGTTTTGCGTACTTTCCCGAACTATGGGTCAGTGTATTCCGGTCAGTATTCTGGTCAGTTTTCTGGTCAGTTTTCTGGTTAGTTTTCTGGTCAGGGCATAACGTAGTACATCATCTCTGGCCATGTGCGATATACTACTACCTACCTAGTATGGAGTCATTGTTCCATCTCAGATTGACTAGATCCAACGAGAGCCATCCAGTTGTGACCCTCGACAACCTGAATCGTACTCGAATACTCCGCGTGGGGTAACTGAGTTGTATGTAGTATTTGATTCCTGGATAAACAGTTGGCTATCCATCACCCGGAACAACGAATGATAGCCCAGACAATCAAGACTGGAACAAGTAGCGATCGACTCGTACATACCCATCCCTCTTGTCTGTCTTGCTTGCGTCTTGGGCAACGAGGCTGCAGTTCCCAACAGCCATGAGCTTGGGGTCGCCGGCTTGGCTTCAAGCAACCGAGAACAGTCGATTACCACAGGCATTAAATGGGAATGACCATCAGCCTAAAATGTGAGCCCACTGAAATGGCCGCGTCTTGACTTTGGCTGGGTTCCTTCAGAGCGCGCCGCTGACACCACGCTCAAACGCCTAGCGTAGTTGCTTGAATCATTTTGCGGGCGCAGTTTTGAAACGAGAGTCCCGCAGCCCACTTTCTACAGCACTCGTCAATCAAAGGGTCAACACCCGTGTTGCTCAACCACAATTGCTTTGAGTGCCGGTGACTGATTGCCGCCGACACGGAGGTATAAACCCTCGGCCAAGCTTCTTTGGGCGTAGCCGAAATAACTTCGGAATAATTGGGCCTCGGTGTCTTGTCGAAGCTCCCCAACCACAGCCACCACGACGTACAACTGCACAATAATGGCAGGTGGGGGTCCAACATTGCCGTTCCATTGGTGGTCGTAGCTAACCCCGAGATAAACGATGGGCAGCCTCGTCAGCCTCCAGCATGGCCCGAGCTTGACATCTCCATCCACAGTCTAGTTGTAAAGCAAAGGCTAATGACGTCGATGATGGGTGACGATACAGAGTATCTATCGACATGCCGTTTTTCGAGGTCGATCTCTGCTGACCAATAGATAGTCAGTTATAACGTTGTAATAACCGAAGTCGCCCAAGTATTGAAATTGTCTCATGGATATCGTCCTTGTACTGCGTAGTAACAGACGTTAGGTGTTTGATCAGGGGTGTTGTTTCGAGACCGGTCACCAAGAAACACGGAACCGCAGCTGGGATTGCGCTAGGGGAGTCAAGCGTGCAAGGAGTATGTTAACTTTTGGCAAGCTTTTCAGATATGCAGCTCGATCGTATTCGTGGCTGACCTTCCTAGAGCTTCTAGACGATGGCTCAACACATCGATGGTACCTGAAGGTTTACTCATTGGATAGTGGCCATGATAGAGCGTCATTCAGAAGTCGTGAAGTTTAACGCCTCCCAATCTGCGGCCATATTGATCGCGATCCCTTGGTCAGGTACTATCAGTCTGGTTGGGACTCTTTACCATCATCATCATCACCCAACGTTAATATGTACCGACAGACGAAGGGTAAAGGCCAAAGGCACCGGGAAGCCGTGCCGCGTGAGATGCATGTGGCGCTCGGCCAGATGGGGCCCTACTAGAGCTCTAGCCTAGACATCCTTGAGTGAGCCAGGTTGATCCCTGTATGCATTGGTCCAGCCCACGGAGGTTAATCATGTCAAGGGATCCCTCGATGCAACTGGCAGCATCCTCAGTTGTAGTTTTTTCTTTTCTTTCTCGAGAGAGAGACAGAGAGAGAGGGTTGGAGCCCCGATTTTGGAGGAGATACTCCGACCTTAATTCCGCTTTGGACTGTGGTACCTGGTCGAGGAATGAAGCTAGCTTACAATACCTGGGAAGTGGCCAACATCTCTGCCGCGATGTCCGACCGCATCAATGCCGTGTCCGCAGTACCTACTCATATACTCATACCTACATATTGAAGTCGATAATTAGAACAGGCTGACTTCGGAAATCGAACCGTTATGAATCGAGCATGAAAGGGGGCGCGGGTACAGGTGATCTGCCTGGGTCTTGGCTTACTGAAGGCAAAGACGGCGTGTTGCATTGAACCGTTGGGGAACGGCTTGAAACGCAGTTGACGGTCGCACCAAGATGGGGTTAGACTCTAACGTTACTAGGTAGAGGGTACTATGTAGAGTATCGCCGTGGGTCCCCCAGGCCCGTGAATTAAACATGAGCCGGAGGGTCTGACTCGTGGTTGAGGCGGCTAATGGAAGACCATGCTCCTGCTCCACACATCCATCCATCAGTGCTGGTTGGCACACATCGTATCGTCCGTGTGTCGCTTGGTGCTTGGTTCCTTGCGCTTGGTCACCCGTCATTGTCCCGACTTCAATGAATGATGGGCTACTAGCCGTGATCCTTGGGCCTAGAGACCAGGACCTGTTAGCGCCTCTATACAGGCCAGACCTTCATAGAGCTGCGGTCGCCGAAGCCCTCAGTCCATCGCGTGGGTCTTCAGGACGCCATTCTCGACGGTCCTTGACCGAAGCGCCGAACGACAGTGGCCAGTCACATCACTGTTGTTCGTCAGCCCATGTGTACTGTGAAAAGTGGTTGCTGACCTGTTAACCAGATTCCAGAATATAGGATCATGCCGTTATCTTGGTAGCTGACGTTAATGAGAGGGTTCTGGGCGTTACTTCAATAGTGATAAAATTTGCACATTCACGAGGAATATTTTTTCAAAGTGTGGGGTTTGGTTTTAGGGTTTAGACTGTATGCTTTCGTTAACCTTTTCACCATGCAGTTACAATGACGAGGATGACCAGAGATGTATGTTTTCGCATGTGAGAAAACACAACGCAGGTCGGGTACAATGCCCCAAGTATTTTATCCAGACTCGGAGCTCTGGCGCTGTAAGGAGCTAAAGTGACTGCCAAATAAGACACATTTAAATGGCTCAAGTCTAGTCGCACAACAGTTCCTAGAAGAGAATGTACCTAGATTCATCTGTCAAGACTAAACATGAACCTGGGTAGAAAGTGCTGATAAGTTCGTTCGTAATATTTTCAGTCACCAGTCGAGGCCTTGCCAGACAGTTGTGTCCCCCCACGGCCCTTCACTCAGCCTGATTTCTGGAAGCATGCGAGCAACAGTGGCCCACCTTCAGGACCCTGGGGCTCATGGGTGGCTTGGGTGGTGCCGTGCACCAACTGTAGTGGAGTGAACCTGGGCAAGGATATTGGCATCGAGCTGGGGTTGGTTTTGTTTGAACAGTTGGGTCTCAAACGATCCGCCGAGTTCAGCGCCAATCCAGCACAAGGCTCGGTTCCTGACTGCTTCGCTTCAAATGTGACGACTCCATCAAGCCCACTAAGAGCTTTCCCTTCGAGCATCATCGCTATATTGGAGTCTTTGGGGGATGGTCTAGTGGCGGGCAATGATAACGGATGTAGTTACTCCGCTTGACGCGCATCCTTCTCACACGAGTTCTTGCCAGCTGAGATGGTATGCAGCCATGTCTAGCATTGGACAAATGCTTGTGAAGACGAGGGAAAGCTGTCAAGATCGTTCACAGGTCCGACTCACATATATATGACTAAATAGTGTCGTGATGGCATCAGCCCAAGGTTTAAGGGACTTACACTATCCATGGTAAATTTACGTACATCTCCAGGTCCTCCATATCTAATCTTCTCCAAAGTTGATCTTGTTCTATCCACTCTCGTCAAAACCTCCGCTTTCAAACCCTCCACATCGACCACTTACTTGCCTGGGCTCCTGTCATCCCAATCTTGACTCCAACGTCACCTAAGTTGGGGTAGGAGACTGATCAAGAGGGGATGTGTCCTATTCAACCGGTTTGGTCCAGAACCGTCTCATCGTTTGCTTCTGCTCTTTTTGGTGCAACTGTTGGTCCTGGGATCGTTCAAAGCCTCTACTGAGTATACTTACCTGGTATGATACGAAGACTGAACACGGGAAGTGTGAGAGGGATAATGTAGGTCCTGACAGCTTGGAAGACTCCCGCTCGAAGTACTCCACCCCACTTCCAAAGGGAAGCAACCCACTACGGGCAGTATTCCCCTCCAGGCCCCCCGTGAGACCCCCCATATAACCGACCCGACAGGTACCTGCCTGCCTGGAACCTAGCTGCTTCTTACCGCAAAGTGGGCAGCGTAGGTCTTACCGTTCTCGGCGCTCCTGCTGAGCGGGCTTTTCTCGTCACTTCACCACTGCAGGGAAGGTACCTTGGGTTCAATAGCCTGGAACTTAGCGACTACCGCATCTGCTTGCAGCAGTGGTGCAACCCACTCCTTCTCACTCACACCCTCCCACCGGCGTCAGACGTGGGGGGCTTCCCTCTCTTTCTTCCGTCAGCCTCTCTCATTCCCACCAAAGTCTTCTTCCTCTCATACCTACTTACGTAGTAGTTCACGGCTTGCTCTACACACATGTTTACCAGCTTCTCGACTTCAATCGCAATTTCATCTTGATTCGTCGCTATGAACCCAACCATAACAGAGCACGATTTTCGCTTTCCTAGAAGGCCTGTCGGTTGGCCCAGCGCCGCTGCTCATCACGCCCCAACTCAGCGCAGCGTCCGTCCAGGACTCCAGAATCACCGCGATCCTTCAGCCAGCTTCAAAGAAGCCAGTGCCGAGATGCCCATGACACCTTCGTTCGCCACAAATGGCCTTTTAGGCCCTGCCATATTCCCATCCCTTGAGAACGGTATTGCCGACTCTGACCAGAGCATCGGTAAAATGCAGCAGGACGATCCTCTTGCGACACAAATTTGGAAGTTCTTTGCAAAGACCAAACAGCAGTTGCCAAACCAACATCGCATGGAGAATCTGACCTGGCGCATGATGTCCCTCAACATGCGCAAAGAGAAACAGAAACAGCAAGAAATAGAGGAACGGAAGAAGAAGGCCGTTGAGGCTAATAATAGGTATGCATCGGTTGCCTTTATTCCCTGCTGCCATTAGTTTTGTCGTTTGGTTCGTGAAAATGTAGTTCATGACGTGCTGACATGGGCCTCAACAGGCTCGCTCGACCCATCATGCAAAATACCCCCAGTGGCATTGCTCAACTGCGAAAGTCATCGGAGCATGCTTTGGCTCAGCCTGATGCTATGAACCTCGACGACTTCATTTTTGCTGACAGCGCTGCGACGCCTGTCAACTTTTCCTCCCCTCATGGTTTCGAAAGATTCGCCGACGATAAGTCGACAAACTCTATGGGCATTCCCATCAAATCCCGCAAAGACCCGTCGTACCATTTTGTCCCTCAGTCTGTTCCCGCTCAGCCTCTGCACCAGAACGCTCAGAAGCATGAGTTTGACTACGTCAACCGCCATCTTCGCAAGACCAGTATTGATGAACGTCGAGTGAGTAATTTTCCCGATTTAATCTGTTAGGTAGTCATGGCGATTCTCACTTTTCCCATCCCGAGCATGTGAAAGTAGGGCCAGCTCAAAATGCAATTACTGACTCAGATTGCTTAGAACCGGAAGCGTCCCGCCAACTTCTCCCCACAGGTCCCTGCTGTGAACAGCAGCTCCGTGGTGCAGAATGATCTTGAGCTCGATTCAGAGTTTCAAGACTATGCCCTTGATACCCCTCCTCCTACCGGCCTTCCTCAACAGTCAAACCAGATGGGTGTCCCCTTTTCTCTTGACACCTTTATGGAGAATGACTCCATTGTCAACACGAACAACAATTTCCAGCAGAACTTCTCCTTTTCTCCTTCTACCTCTCCTATGATACCCAACGGCCCTTTCTCTAGCATGTACCAAAACTCATCTGTTCCTTCAACGTCGATCAACAACCCGGACATTTACTCACCACCGGGGTCGGCCTACCAGTCAACAGTATCGACACCACATCCTATCCCAGAGCAGGAGAATTTCTATTTCGGGTCACAAGATGCACGGCCACAACGAACCCAGAGCTTCCAGAACGGACCGCAAAGCATAGGTAGCATGCTGAGCCAACAGTTCATGTACAATGGAACCAACGGCAACGGTGGAAGCTCTATGTTCTCCGGGCCCGGGACTACTTCCGAGTCAATGTCGGCGTACAGCACTGCTCCCAGCTCCTTTGGACACATCGACCCTACTCAGGTCTTCCAGTCCGATCAAACCATCACATCTCCCAGCATCCAGATGCAACAGGATAGCATGTTCTCATTTGGAGCTGATTCCGACGATGAAGATAACAATGCTTTTGCCGACCGCAACATGTCCATGCAAAAAGACCTGTCGTCATCCTTGGATGAGTCCTCGACCATGGGGTGGGATGCGTCACTTCCTGGCCAGTTTAGCACCCAGGCCGCTCGCTTCCCAGGTGGCCCTACACGAAAGCAAGTTGTGATGGGAGGAGTCACTACGGATTATGTCGATGCCAACAACGAGTGGGATGGGAACGGGCTGAACAGATCCCACTCGCAATCTTTCAGGTCTGGTAACTCGAAGAGGCAACACAAGCTTGTTAGAAATGCTTCTACTCCGGCGCATCTGGCAGGAAAGCATAATGGATTTGAGCAGCTTGCCCAATCAATGCCCGTCTCGCCTTCTGGTGACGGAAATGAGACCATGTCTGGCTTCTCCTCTGTGGCACCAAGCCGGCCTTGTTCACCCCCGGGCTCAAAGCACGGCTCGACGACCAATCTGCAGGCTGCCGCAGGCAGCGGTAACGATGGGAATGCTCCGACCACGTGCACCAACTGTTTCACCCAAACGACGCCTCTGTGGCGGCGAAACCCCGAGGGGCAGCCACTATGTAACGCCTGTGGTCTTTTCTTGAAACTGCATGGTGTTGTTCGACCGCTGAGCCTGAAGACTGATGTTATCAAGAAGAGGAACCGTGGCTCTGGCTCGAACCTACCAGTCGGAGGTACGAGCACCAGATCCAAGAAGAGCATAAGTGCGATAACGTCGCGCAAAAGCTCCATGTTATCCATGTCGACGACCACAGCGAATAGCAACAAGAACAGCAACAACAACAACCACCAACCATCCATGGCTACTACACCCCCGGCGTCCAACCGACCTTCTAGTAGCAAGGACGGCGAGAGCCCGGTTAGTGCTCCCACATCCGGCGCAAACACCGCGGGAAGCACACCCAGCAGCCATTTTGGAGGCGCACCTTCTACAAGTGGCATCTCGGGGGGTAAGGGCGTTGTTCCAATTGCTGCTGCGCCGCCAAAGGCAAGCCCAGGACCGGGCGCTTCCTCAATGTCTCGGCCTGTCGCCGTGTCCTCAAAGCGGCAGCGCCGCCACAGTAAGAACAACGGAGGCGATGGCGTGATCGGCATGGACATCGACAGTCCTGAGTCGACAGGATCGAATGACGCCATTCGGCCTATGGGCTCTTCCACTGGGCTTTCAACAGGGTTGCCAGGTGGCATGTCAACGGCTAGCTTCACCATGCCTCAACGCTCCACGCTTGGGTCGGGAACTGGTATGATCAGTATGTCTGGAGGACAGCCGAACTCGCTGATGGGCGGATCTGCTGGGCCCCAGGAGTGGGAATGGTTGACGATGAGTCTGTAACTGCAGCCAAGGATCCTCCTCCGAGCTTGGCTGTATGTTGTATCTTCTGAGTTTTGTGCAAGTTTCTACGCGGTATGCCGGCAACAGCACTACCACCACACAACATGCGCATGACTTTTTCCTTTCTCGCGGGCGTTTAGAAAGGCGCCGGAGTTTCTGATTTGGATTATCTTGCCGTGGAACTTGACACCTCGACTGGATATCCGGCAAGCTATGACGTCTATTCTTTGTTTGGTGTTTATGGACCTTTAGACCTTGCTTCACTGTCTGCTTTTGTTATTGGGACTTTTGCATCCCGTGGATTCTGACCGAGATGGCATCATGATGAGAGACGTACATGACGGACAGTATATGGGAAGGAATTTTTGCTTGATTATAGTTGTCATACCCCAGGATTGGACACTCATTCTGTTATCTTGATGAGAGACAGGCGACGAGAGTTGAAGTTTCGTCCGGCTTGGATCTAACTTATAGACAGGGCTATGGAAGGGACAGTTTTGGATATCAATAAGGACATCTGTGATGCGTGAGAAGAGAAGTATGGAATGGATTAGGATTAGGTGGACGTGTTGGTTCAAGCCTTTCCTGCAGAATCCTGATTGCACTGGCGCGATTTATTTAATACCACACTCACTGATAATATTCCGTTGTTCATAATCATTAATGACTTATATTGATTGATGTGG
This sequence comes from Fusarium domesticum, assembly GCA_013618395.1. Classification (NCBI taxonomy): domain Eukaryota; kingdom Fungi; phylum Ascomycota; class Sordariomycetes; order Hypocreales; family Nectriaceae; genus Fusarium; species Fusarium domesticum. Next base: position 14,446 of record JABFEV010001094.1, on the reverse strand, counting down.
TGAAGCCTCGACGACTTTACAAGTCACCGTATACTAACTAACGTTAGCAACTACTTGGGTAACCAGTAGTCGAGCTTAGGCGCAAGAGCCCCTAATGTTATCTGCCAAAATGATCATCTTCGATTTTCTCCTTCTCGCCTTATGGGCCATCATAACCCTAACCCCTTTTCATGTGCGCTCACGCAGACACATACTCCTGGGACCTCAACCGGCTTAGGTCCAGCGTAAACTCCCGCCTGCCAAAAACAAACAAGAGGGGGGGCACAAGAGCAAAAACAAACCGGGTGGAAAAAAAAGGTGTAAAAAGAACAATACAATCACTTATAGTGTAGTAATACAACAATACCGTGTAACAAAGGCTTGGAAGGAATGGCAGAACGCGTAGTTGGCCGTCGTCGTCGTCGTCACGGCATCCCACATTGTGCTCGCATGGCCTCAACAAGGGCATTCCTAGCACCGACCGACACGAAATCTCAGAAGAGGGCCCTGCCCCGAGTCGCGATTCCACGCCAACCCAATCTCCTGGTACTCGGTGTCTCGCTCTAGAACATGGTTCCAAAAGTATCCTCGGTGGGGATTCGCTTTCGGGAACTGCCACCATCTTCCGTGACAGGCTTGCGGTGTCTGAAGGTGAAGCCGACAAACAGACTCTTGCTCATCGAATCCTCACGCTCGGCCATGGTCTCGAGAGCCTGTTGTTTGTCATGGACCTCCTTGTATTTGGCCATGTCAGCCTCATTACTAAAGTCGTCAAAGTAGCCGGCATCAGTCTCCGAGTCCAGCTCGGGTACGAAGGGTGCTCTGGTCTGACGAAGGGTATCCCACTCGACTTCAGCAAAGTAATGATGATTGTTGATGTCCTGAATATTTGAGAATCGCCTCGTGCGGGAGTTGATGCACCTGGTCACCGTCAGCATGCGAGTTTGTGCTACATAAACATCGGTACTTACGTGCAGATGAAACCCCAAGTGCGGTTGCTCAAGAAATAGTTAGGATCCTCCCAAACAGGCCTCTTGAGCACCTCCTTCCAGTGCTTCAGGTTTCGCCACGTCTCATCGGGAGTAGAGCCCGCGAACGGAGGGAAGCCGGTCAAAGCCTCAAACAGCATGCAGCCCAAGCTCCAGTAATCGACAGTGAAGTCGTATTCCTCCCCTCGAAGGACCTCGGGGGCCATGTAATCGGGGGAGCCCACAATCGACTTGGCATAGTTGACATCGTTTTCTCGCATGGTTCGGTAGCTCTCTCGACGCTCAGCCACGGTTCGCTGATCCATGGGCTTGCCGAAGGGAACTGCAGTCTCCGAGGCCTTTTCCAGCTTGACACGCATCGACTCGATTCGGGAAGGGGCCAACACGCCGGCGGCCAAGCCAAAGTCTGTTAACTTAACGTGACCAGTGGAGTCGACGAGGAAGTTTTCAGGTTTGAGATCTCTGTGGATGTAACCAAGTTCGTGTAGAGCGTTGACTGCGCAAAACATCTCGGCAATGTAGAAACGCGCATGGCGGTTGGACAACACACCGGTGTTGTTAAGGAGGGTGCGGAAATCACCGCCAGGCACGTACTCCATGGCAAGATAGATGCTCTTGTCGTCCTGGAAGGAGTAGAGCAGCCGTACAAGCCATTCGCTCTGGGCGGTAGTAAGAATGTCTCGTTCGGTGAGGACATGACGGACTTCGTCCAGCTTGAAGAGCAGCTTTTTGCTCATGACCTTGAGGGCGCAGACTTCTCGCGTGTCCTTCTTCTGGGCCAAAAACACTTGGCCGTAACCTCCCTGGCCGACTTGCGTCAGGATTTGGAAGTCACCATGTCGGAGACGAACTCTTCGCTTTCGAAGGTTTGCGCGCTCTCGACCAGTGTACTTGGTCCACATCTGTCGATGGGTCTGCTCGTCGGTATCGGGAGGAGGGGGGAACTCGTTCTTGAAGGCATTCAGTCTGTTTTGTCTAGAGCCGACATAGGTGAGGAGGTCGAAGTAGTAGTCCAAGAAATCTGCAAGATATCAGTCAGTATATTGTATATTGTGACGTGAGTCGCAGCTTATATAGCACCTACAGAGTTGTGTAACATTCACCATGCGGCGAACACCGGGCTTCTGAAGAATTTCGCGCTCTTCGGCGGTAAGACCTCGTTGTGTGTTAAACTTGGATCGAGGTGTTGTCGGGCGGTCGCGAGTTTCGTAGAGCTGGTGTCGAGAGATGGCAGCCTGGTTGTGCTGATGAGGGGAGTCTGAGCAAGCTAGGCGGGAGGCGGGAGGCGTGTTTTCCTGACCCGTCTTCTTGACAGGACTACCGGATGATCTCGCCTTGTGGATGACACTCTCATCGACACTGGCGGTGTCATCAGATGCCTGAGAAGACTGAACATTGCTCTTGCCTGGCGACAACGGGGGGATGACACTCTGGGGGCGACCCAGCTTCAAGGGCGACTCGAGGCCAGGGTTGGGGTTGAGCGTCATGACATGATCGAAGGCATCAGGAAGATCATGGGCGCCAGGCGGAACAGTCTTCTTGCTGGGGCTGCCCTGAGGAGTGCTGACGGGGTTGATGAAGTTGTCGGATTTGGTAGGCGTGCCAGGGCGAGGGATAGCTTCACCGCCAGCTGGGAGCTTTTCCTTCCCACCGGGGAAGAAGTTAGACATGAAGCTCGCCATGGTTGATTAGATTTCTCTCTCTCTCTCTCTCTCTCTATCTTTTGTCAAGAATTCGCGTGGTTTGGGGGAATAGAAGAATAAATGTGTCGCCGAGGCGAAGAAGAGAAATATTGGGAGACGCGCTCTCTCGATCGAGGGGCAAATATGCGAGCTACCTAGGATGTTTGGGCAGCAAACGGCGGGGGAGAGGTGACCACCAAAAGTATAGTGGAGTGGGAGGCACAAGACAAGGGAAAAGGTAGAAGAGTAAACACCTAGAGTTAGTTAGATGCGTGTACCCCGTCAATTAACAAGACTTGTTATGTATGGGAGAAAAGTGATGAGAATGGGGGAGAAGAAGGACTTGTGTGATGATAATTGATTCTCCCAAGGCAGAGAGGAATCACCTTCCAAGTTAATTGAATTGATAGTGGGTTGTAGTTGTTGTCCCTTGGACGCCATCACGTCATTGGATAGCCTGGACGATCTATCAACATGGTTGCAGCAGCAACAATCGTCCGTTTTAGAGAGGAAGTTTGTGTTGTGTTTAGCCGAAGCTTGACCGTCTGAAACAAAACAAGACTGTTATTCATTCAGTGTTGCTGTTGTTCAAGTGACGATTGCAATACTCCATTCCAAATCTGTTTCAGTGCGTAATTGAGAACAAAATGTCCTTATTTGATTTGGCTATTTCTACGCTTATCTGTAGCCCGACACTCGATGCTATAATCCAGCACATGCCTTTGTTTTCTCCAAGTCTATTACTTTACAGAAACACATGTGGTCTTACTACCAATGCAATGTTATGTTCAGACAAAGTTCATAGGAATCTAGCGATTTAGCTTAGTATAATGCCTGTTTCCTTATGTTAACTGTGCTTGATAATCCCCGTTCAAGTGGTCCATATTAATAAACCGGCAAGCATACCAATGTGATACTCTCCCTCTGCCAACATCTTTTATTTACTCCAGAGGCTTATAAACTCCCAAAAATCTCTTGTCTGGCCTGGCCTTTCAGATTTTCCCGCGACCAACGTTAAGGGAACTCATGTATCCTGATCCTTTCCCCAACGATAATCCATGTTCTCGTTGGCATGGCTTTTCGTCAGCACAACCAGGTCGGACTTGAACGCGTAAGCAAGCCTGCCACTGTGCTCGAGGGTGATGTTTTGCACAAGTTAGTCCTTATAGTTCTCCGTAGTAGTCACGTGGTTCAGCCTACAAAAAGACCAGTCCCTTAAGCGCAACCAGGGAGGACAGCAGGATCATCAGGTATTATGAGAGGAGCATGATCGAGAATCGCATTTTATTATGAATTGAAGAAGCTATTTTGCCCAGTTAAGGGGCCCTTGTCTTTATTTTGAAGTGAAGTTCATTTAGATCAATTGATCAGGAACTGTTTCACTTATTTTACTTTACCGATTTGTTATTGGAAGATACAGATTCTATGTTGAATCTGTGACCTCCTGTCTTATTCTTCTATTTTCTTTTACCCGCGCTGTGGTATTAGTGTTGTTCTGATCCCCGACATAATAGCTTAAGCTTTTAAGACCGTCTAGATAGCTATAATAGCTCCCTAGATAGCCTCTTTAACGTTATTATTGCTACCATTTATAGTTGAAAGATTGAATTAATTAAAATAGATTACAATTATTGAGAATTAATTCCATCTGACCCTCGTGCGGGGTGAGAGACATCTGGTAATATGGCGATTACCCGATTATGGAGTGGCCCACTCTACTAGCATTGTCAAGTTGAGAACTTTTACCATTCAAAGGTTGAGTTCTCATCAATGGGACAAGTCAATCATGTCGTTTAAATCGAAGGAAGAAAATGACTCATACTCATCCGGCCCCCGCTCACCACATTACGCTCGTTTCTTGCGCGAAAATCGGACTTGTGCCTTAGAACGGTTAACATTGCTCAACGCCCAGAAGCTACCACGGGGATCTAATCTTATCAATCTAGTCTCGGCCACACATAACATCATCATGGGATCAGGGCTACCCTACTAGCGCGGCCAGCTCCGGCCTAGGTAGCCACTACTGTTCTCCCAACAAAGAGTGTGTCATTCCTCGGGGCGCACTTATTAACTCGCTGTATCGCCATCTTTCAGACATTTCCCCCTCTTCTTGGCTTATTGTCTTTCTCGGCTGTGGTCTACAGAGTAAAAGAAATCAGGCTCCCTTTGACTACGCCCATCATGAAGGTCACCCACGTTGTTGCAGGCTTCGCCGCCACTGCAAACGCATTTAACCCCGCTTCCTTCATCTTTGACAACAGTGGAAATGCCGACATCAACGGTCCCCACAAGATCCCGACGAGCTTCGAGTCTGCCGTCATGGGTCGTCGGGTCCTTGCGCTGACCAAGCTCGCGACGCTGTCAACCGTCTTTCCCAATACATCCGATGGCAGTGCGGCTGGGCGTCGTCCAGATGGCCTCGACGGTGTCCCCGTCGGTCTTATGGACTACGTTGCCGACTGTGAGGACGAGGGTAACCCTACGATTCTCGAGATCAAGATTGCGACGACCTTCAAGAACGTCCGAGCCGGATCCAACATTACTCTGTCAATGAACTGGGTCCCTCCCTACCCTCCCGCTAAGCGTATCTCAATCCTCTCGCGACTTTCAGCATATGTTCCTTTCCTCTCGAGCTCCGAGTACAACACCGCCGCGTCCAGCTCTCCCCAGTCGCCCGACACGGTGCCCTACTCGGCTGCCAACCTTCCCCGGTTCTCTCTCATCGGCTACCTCGAGCCCATCGAGACCAACCCGGTGTCGGCCGTGAAGCTCGCGGCGTGCTTCACTAGCAAGCACCCGGACGCCAAGTACTGGCTGCCCGGAAACGTGGTCCACGAGAGCTCGTGGGCGCGCCTTGTGGTGACCAAGGTGTACTTTATCGGAGGCTTTGGTGACCGGGCGTACATTGGCTGGATCCCTCTTGATGAGTGGAAGAGCGTGACAAGAGGCGACTGGGAGGGTATCAAGTTGCAGGGCGAGGAGCGAGGCTGGAGCGAGTGGTCGGTTAATGGAGCGGGGGAGTTGTGATGGTATGATTAGGCACATGGCTTCTGCATGTATCATCTAGTACAGGAGCAGGCTGTTTTATTTGGGACGGCATCATTCTTTCATTGCTCTCAAGTTGGCTTACCGGAGAGGGCAATTTACCAGGCCGCCTGCATATTCATCTACAAATTGGAAATGTATAATTTCGTTGCACAAGACTGGTATCTGATAAGGTGCTCAAGCTCTTTTTGCAGAGTATCCATTTCATCTCTATAACAGATCAATCTTTACGCTCGACACTTTCTTCTGTGACCCGCGATCATGCTTGTTGACGAGACACACACTGCGAGTCAGGAAGCCCATTGGGAACCCTGTGACGAGACTGCAGGTTGCCATGGGGTCTGCAGGGACTGAATGAAGCGTCCAACTTGGGCTTGGCAACATGCCAACAGCGTGGCGTGATCTTACCTAGCCGACCCTGAAGAAGAAGAATTATAAAAGACATGTCGCATATACCTATGTTTATGAGGCGAGATCTTCTCGATAAGTGCAAGCTTCGACAGAATCTATTCAGCTCTCATATTTTGGCGATGGGCTGTAGACTAGATGCTCTGCCTAAATGGGACCAATCCGGAAATGTATGTTCTCATGTAACACGGATCACGAGGGATTTACTCTCTCATACTACCCAATTTGATGAAACCCTTGGCTGCTGCAAAGTGAGTCGCTGTAACGCAGTAAATGAGCCTCTGATAATCTAGGTAGCTTGCTTGAGTGATATCAGTCTAATAATATGAGGAAAACTGCCATGCCGCATGCTTTCTACATTTGACTGGTTCCTCAAAGGATGGTGAATATCACGGCGTCCAGTTCCCGGACCGAGTGTCGCGTCGCATCCGTTCAAACCGAGATCAAGGGTTCGGTAGGTTTACAGGGGGGACTCCGAGGAGCGGAGACGGAGTACTGGAACTACAACTACGTAACACACCTACCTAGTCGTATGTACATTGGCATGAGAATGTCATCTCTGCTTCGGATCGGAAGTTCGGGAAGACCTCGAGGCAAACCGGTTGACTTTCCAGACTCCGAAACTGGCTGTTGTTAGAAAACATCTATGATGAACTGACAGAGGAAGAGTTTCATAGGAACAAACGCAGAACACGGTACCTTATCCAGGCGTTGCAGCTCACCTGAAACTGAAGCTGCATACAGCGGTGATACAATATGAGGTCTACCAAGATAATGGGTGTCACGTCTTTGACTTATCTTGAACTTGTACTTGTACTATCCCGCTGCTCATCTCGGACATGGACCGACTCGTCCGTCATCCGATCTCGTTGACGGACTATATTATTACGTAGGTACAGTGTTGTAGCACTCATACATGCCAATACTGCACCGTAGAACACACCGCAACATTGAACATAGCGAGCAGTAGAAGCGAGGTGCGGGGCGTGTCGCGAGCCAATATAACCCCTGGACTTTCATCAAAGGCCATTTACTACTACTCGCAGCCAAGCCAGCCATTTGCTCTCCCCCCAGTAGGGAAAAGCAACCTCCATGATCCCGCAAATGATGAATCGTCCAGCTTACCCCCACCCCTTGTGGTGGATAGAGTCATTGGACAGCCCCCTCCCCTCCCTTGAAATCCCAAGGCGCTGGTGAGGGAGAAATCGGTCATAAAAGCGAGGGGGACAGCATCTACGGGACCACCGCCGATGGTGTGTGGTGCTAGATTAGGAGCTATCGTGTGATTTTCCTGGTTAACGTGACTTGCTGATTTGACTAGTTGTATGGTGTTAGAGTTTTTTTTTTATAGTTTTTTTTTTTCATATTAAAAAAAGAGAAACAGAGAATTATAATAGGCCAGCTAGTTGGCTGTTTGCTATAATGATTGTTGGTGGCTAAGATGTGTTTGCTAATCGTTGATGTGATTGCAAAGTCTTGAGATCATGACAATTAGGTACCTTAGGCATGTTTCTAGGCGTCAATGTTATCGATTTACCAGTACACGACAGCCACGATTATCACTACTGTTTGATAGCCAGTACTTCAGCCAGCCTCGATACCAGTTGTGTTAGCACGAAGGAGCTCAACTTTTGTGGTCATAGACTCTTCTGTATTATTGTGCAATACTTGGCTTATCCTTCTCGATTTCGGGTCGAGTTTCCCTCATCTCCGCCACAAACGTGGATAGTCGTACATTTCACGAGAGCAATGCCTTGGAGTTGCGCGTGTGTGTGGTGTGTGTGGTGCGTGGTGTGTGTGGTGTGTCTCTTGTGTGCGAGAGGCGGGGTCAGCGGCTGGCCTTGGCTTTTGCCGTGGCTTCTGAAATGGGATGTGATGCACAAATGGATTCATTGGTTGGGTGCCTACATTCGTTGTTTTTGAAAATGGTTAGAGGTGAAGATTAGTACCAAGAATTCTCACCGTGGTCAGTAACTAGATATCAACAATGAGACTGATGAGTTAACCGTTTTGAAAGTATTTATAGAAATTAACGCATTAAGTAAATCAGTGTAGCGTCTTCATCCAGATATACCTTATGTAGTTCCTATGCTGAGGTATGTGCGTACGATGGATGGACCTTCACCAGGGCAGACTCTGAATAATGTCATCGCTACTTTAGGTTCCGTCACGCCCACTGAAATGGGATCTCAGCTGTCTCCCCTACCAACCACTAAACGTTAAAGCTCCAATCAAATGGATCCTTGCTCAAATCCCCTGGAACTGCGAAATCTCTCCCTATCTTTCTCCATCCCTAGCGCCCTTGCCCGACTGGCGTCCCCACGGCTACCACGTCCCACCCACAACTATCCGGATAATGCGCAAGGGTTTCTTTGGTGAGTTCAAACGACTCAAGGGGACCACCTACTACGTACTGTACCCAGCTCGAATGCGAATGCCCCCAAGAGACTGTGCTGAACCAGGGCCATGTAGACCGTACTTGACAATTGCCCAACTCCTCTCCTGTCTGGCCCCCTAAACACTCAGTCCTCGGTTCGTTGAGCCCGTCTTCCGCCTTGTACCTTATACATTGTCGCCCACACACTCCCTCCATCCCATCCCCCCATACCACCGCTCCTTCGCCTTGCCTTGCCTCACCTCACGGGCGGACGCCCAGGCCTGTCGCTTGTCTTGTCCATTGGCGTGTGCCTCGCCCCGTTCGGCTCAACCAACCATCCACTATCCATAATATCCATATCTATATCCAATCCATCTCAGCCGCTGTCGGGACGCCGCGCCTCTCCGGTACCTTTATCTCACGCTGTGCTGCATACTGCACACTAGGTAGCACTTCCCGCATCGTCGTCTTCTCCTTGACCTCATTCAGCTACATCTGCTACCGAACTCAATCTCACGTTCCTGAATCACCATCCCCCAACAGCCAAATCTTCGGGCCACAACCCTTCACGATAACGTTATACCACGGCAATCAGCCCAGACACGGACGGACGAGCCCTCGGACTTGCCCATACCAAACGTTGCTTCTGATTGTCTGGCATGCCGTCGGATCCTGCAGCTAACCTTCCGAATGAACCCACGATCCATCAACAACGACGCATAGAACACGGTCACGAAACCCTCCATTTCCATTCCCTTCTTTCCTGCGCTGCCTTCCAATAAACCTAGTCTTGCTCCAGGCGCCGCATCACGTCGCCTGTTGGCTCGAACTGCGTTGTTATCAGCATCATCATCATCAACATCATCAACATCATCAACACTGCCCATCGCATACTCTTCACACATCATTCGGGATGGCGCTCCCGCCCCCTTCTCAGCAATGACCTCGCGGACCCCCATGGGTGTCCAGCCGCGGCCGCCTCAGCGCTCCGTGAGCTCATCAGCGCTGCCATCTCAACGCCCTCCGCCGCAACGTTCCTTGTCCCATCAGCAGCAGTTCATCCCGGCCTCGCCTGTTCGGAAAGATTCTTCCTACGTCGACCTGACCACCGATAATAACGATGCGACCCCTAGTCGCTACACCTCCACCCCGAGACGCGGCGGCTCGCGTCTCAAGCTCGAACTGTCTCACGATTCTTCCGCTGGCTCGCTCTCTGCCATGCAGTCTCCCCAAAGCCTGACTCCATCACGCACTTATTCTAATTCTAATGCTCTCGACGCCAATGTGCAAAGTCCAGCCGTGTCCAACGCGTCCACCTCCCAGACAATGCCGATGCCTGTCCGCCGTCCCGTGCCAACACAACCAAGATCGGCTCCACGAACAACGACGACAGCGCCCGCTCCCGTGAAGAAGGACGTTCGACCGAAGGCCTATACCGTCGAAGTCCCCCCTCTTGCACCTCGATACTTGACGACAAACCGTCCCGACGTCCCTGGGCGAACCCCAGTCGACCCTTTTAGCAAGGGACTGAACTCTGGCCACGCAGACTTTTTCCCTTGGAACGGGGCCCATCACGAAGATGAATGGAGCAGCGAAGCCATCACTAAGGGTACATATGACAAGTCCAACTTGAATATCGCAGAGACCTCCTCGGCCAAGATGGCCATCTTTCCAGCTTTGAAGCAAAAGAGCGGTCTTAATGCTCTATCCACCATTTTCATGGGTGTTTTAACACAGCGCAGACACCGCGGCCAGATCCATGCGCCCTCGACTTTCAAGCCTCCTCCAAGAGTCACTCTCACCGATACTAAGAGAGAAGTATGGCTCAAGGACTTGGCGAACCCCGCCATCTCCCTAAGACGCCTCAGTAGAACTATCCCTCACGGTATACGCGGCAGGACGCTGTTAGACCAGTGCCTGAACAAAAATGTACCGACGGAGAGGGCCGTGTGGTTGGCCAAGTGTGTCGGCGCAAACGAAATCAGAGCTTTTAAGAGGAAAGGTGTCAACGGTGCTTTTGTCATGGGAGGCGAGCTGAAATGGGCTCGCGACTGGACCATTTTCGTGGAGCAGTTTGTCGATGCTGCGGTTTCTGCCTTTGGCGCAAACGACTGGAAGACCAGACTGACATATGCGTGAGTCAGAATTTGTTTAATAGGCAAGACTCAAAACTGACATCGTTTCTAGCATCCGTCTGGCAACGAACCTCTACTCCGAACAACTATTAGACCGGGATCATTACCTAGACTGGATCGTTTCCGGTATCGAGAATAGCCCCCAGTCAAGAATCCCTATGTGGATATTAATAGCTCAGATATATTGGAAAGACATGTTACGATCACGAAAGTATGGTCGCCGACTCGTCTTTGCACTACTGGCTCATCTCCATGTGGTAAGCTCACAAAGGCGTACGTTTTAGGATATAACATTACTAACTTGTGTAGATACATAACGATCCCGACCAAGATCTCCTCGTGCAACTCTCAAGTAGACTGTCATCCCTACTTGGCTCTTTGCTACAGACCAACCCGGAGAGTTTCATTCACCCCAGCGCGTGGACTAAATACTGCGGCACTCTTGAGGCCTTCCTTTCATCCGACCAGGAAGTCATACATAAAGCTATTCAGGCAATTCATTCCCGAAATTCTCAACTTACCATCTCCAGCACGGCTTCCCCCCCTGCTGGTCGAAATCGACTCGTCAAGCTTCTGGACACGACGTTGCGAGACCGGATCGATCGTACATTGTCCACCAAATGCTGGGCCACGAGCGACAACAAGCCCCTGATTATGAGGACCTTGGTGGAATGGGCCACTTCATTTCATCGTCCCGGCCTAGCAAAAGTCTATGTTGCCGCCAACTTTATTCGAGAATGGAGCACATATCGAGTCAACCCTACAACAGCCATCCTCGAAATTCTGGATGGCATCGCTACGCATGACGGGACTCGGAAACAGCTTGTATATCGTCTCGTAACCGAACTCGTCCGCACCGGTCACTTTTCAGTTCCCCAATACCTGCAGTGGCTCATTGCACGTGGTGGCTATCACAACGAAACAGAGATCGATCCGGTTCAGGGACCCTGCGCTTCTAGACTGCTGATTGAGCTTCCCGTGCATGCGCTTTCCGAAAAGAAGAAGGCCGAGAGAGGAAACATGCTGCGACGAGCTGGAAACTACTCGATTGCTGATGAGCAACAGGACATCACCAACGCCATTCGCTGTGTCCGGCACACTTTGGGTCTGCCCCTATCTCCAGAAGATCCTCTGGCCGGGAGGAAGCCTATTTCCTTGAACAAGCTTTTGAAGAGAATAGGAAGCAGTAGCAATGCTTTAAGGACCAGCATTGGTGCTCATTTACGAGACGTGTTCGTTTCTCAACTTTCTGCCAGAAACCAGCCACCTCTGTCGCCGGCTATGTTCGCCTCAGTCCGTGTCATCATGGAGACTGTCGAAGACTTCACAATGCTGTCTGATATCCTGAAGGCTTGCTCCCGAACGGCAGATAGCGACGTTCTCGCATCATGTGTCGACACCCTCAACTCAAATTTGCAGATCTTCGTGGCTTTAGGAAGTGCTGACGAGCTCTTCAACACTCTCATCGAACGACTAAAGTCAGTCAACGAGGAGCAAGGGACAGTTCCACGACCGTTACTTGCAGCACTTTCAAGTCTTGCGCAGCGCATGACCGGATATGAAGCCCTAGCCGTTCAACTCCGCCAAGAGCTACATCAAAGTGACCGTAATAATGCCACGGACGCTTGCTCGCCTGTGTCGGATATCATGGCGGCCCCTGCACAGACTGCAGAAAGCGAGCTGGCAGAGGAAGTCGAGAAACTTCTTGCCAGTGGAACCCGGCTGGATCCTACTACCATGAACCGATTATTCCGGACGATTATTCCTCGACTTGAGCGCGGCTGGGCTAAGCAGGACGATGCCCGTCGGATCTTTGCGACCTTGTTAGGAAGGATTCGGGTCTTCGATACGCAACATTTTGATAAGCTGATGACAGACTGGACCAGTCATGTTCGCACCATGCCAAGCCGACCTGCGTTGTCCGACCTGTTTCCTCTCCTTGTCAGCACAAGTTGCCTCGCGATGCCCATCATCCTCAGCACCGCCAGTCCACCCTCTCCCATTGCGCAAACCAACACGGTGGAATCCATGGAAAACCAGCACAGTTGCTCGACATACCTGCAAGAGCTACTTCAACTGTTGATCATACCGTTGCCCAGCGCTACGGGCCTCTTCCCTGAGGAGGTATATCGATTTCGTACCGAGCAGAGATGCACGAAGCTGGAGCAATCCAAAGGTCTTCTCAGCTTGATACGCAATGCAATTCTTGAGTACTCTGCTCTCAAGAACCAGGCTGGCGGACTTCAGCTGCCGCTCAACGACACTGTGTGCCAGGAAAGCCTTCTCGAGACGTTGCGGACTTTGATCCTGGTCGATTCAGCCGCAGTATCCAACGCTTTGAGCATAAAAAACTTACCTAGAGAGGCTATAGATCTCGTACAGAAAGTCACGACCAAGCTTCTACTCCCTGGGAACAGCGGAGATGCCCAGATCACGTTTGATGAGATTCTTCAACTAGCCAACGAGCTCACTTTACCATTCTGTCGACTGAAGCTAAACCTGGACCTTTCGATGTCTCAATCAAACCAGGCTGAGGGAGGGGAGCAGGGCTTGAGTTTCGATCGCTTCGCTGAGGCTATGGACCGGGCAATTGAGGCCGGCAATATTATGTGGACGAGCCTACTCCCTTCTTTGAGCGACGACATAACACAGCATCTCAAGAGCCAGGCACAAGCTGGCTTCCTTGAGCTCATTCCGTCGTTGAAGACATCCAACGCGTCAGAATCGGCGTCGGGCCAGCTGGTTCATATGGCCGAGAATCTACTTGACGTGATCGAGGCCATTGTTTCGGGCCAGACACCTCCCAAGATGGCGCAGCTCACAACGCCCATGGTCGACAAACTGACAGATTTGTGGGAAGTCATTGCTGCTGGAGCACACGAACGCCCTGACATGCATGCAGCTGTTCTACAGCGCTGGCTTCCTTCTATGCTTCGCTTCATCACCCTCCACAGCTTGTCCTCGGACTTTCCATCGGTTTCTCTCCCAAGTGCATCGGCCACTCGGCCTCCCATCCATGATACCCGTGCCCGTATCATTCTCGTTCTCTGTGGGCTTTTACTCGAGTTGGAAACTCTGCCGCCTACTGTCGTGGGCACGTTACCACAGCAAGTCTTCGATATGGCGATCATGCTCGTGGATGCACTGCCCGAAGACCTACGCGCCAACTGCGCAAAGGCCATCCTTCTCACCCCTGGCGCCATGCCTAGCCCCAACACGTCTTCAGACCCAAGACTCTATTACCTGCTCAGCGCGCCTCATCCTGCACCTACGGACAGTCTGATGCTCTCTCATCGCGACAAGGCTCCAACTCCCCAGAGCGCAGCGGCTCGTGGCATGGGTGCAATGTACGGTATCGGGCCTGCTGTTCCGGAGCGCCTCAGCCCTTTCGCCCTCCGTCGATGGGAGGTTCTCAGTGAGCCAACTCCTAATGTTGGTGAAAACGACACGAGTCTGAGTCTCGGCCTCTTCGAAGCTATTAAGATCCAGTGAGCGGCTATACTTTTTCAACTCTACACATATCACGGGGGCAAGTTGACATTGGATAACATCTCGACATAAACAAACACCTTTTCAAAGTTTCACAGAAACTTGACAGCCCCTATGACTTCTTTTCGGACACGGGCTCTAGACCTATCCCATGGGAGAGTTTTCCTATTCCCTTTCGCTTCCAATCGCACTTGTGCTACTCTGCGTTGCTTTGATTACTGAGCATACAAGACACCATTCAACCAACAATATCATTCATCATCATGTACGAAATGGAAAGTGGTTCATATGCATTAAATGAAGGCGGAAAGAGGCGCATGGTTTTTTACATTCTCTTTGTTC
>JABFEV010001092.1:0-29271 GCA_013618395.1 Fusarium domesticum | reverse complement strand
GCAGCATTAGCTACTGGTTTTCATACGAACGGAAATCTTTTCAACTTGTTCCCCCCCCCCCACACACAGAATCCATCGTACAAATAGTCCACCCCCTCCTTCCCAATCCCCCCTGACCTCTTCCATCTCTTCTTCTCGTCCTCCTCTTGGTATTTCTTCCTTGTATTTCACCCATCTCTCCTCAGGCTTCGATATACGATACTTTATTCACGTGAACCGCTACACCATCCCTGGCTTGTAAATCCTCTTCTTCACGGCCCAGGCGCTCAGCTGACCTTGGGGAAATCCGTACGCCTCGTCCTTCGCCTTGTTCTTCAACTGGCTCAACCTTTTTCAACCAAGTACAAAAAAAAAGGACCGTTCACCCGATACATCCCTCGAACAACTACCGGAGTGTGCTACAGGCCTTTGTCATCAAATCTTCCAACCTTGCTCTTTGATCGCTTGCCTCTTCCCATTCACGTTCACCGTGACTCAACCGCCTATCCTCGACTCCGCAGCCTCGTTTCGGGCCGCTCTTTCTCTCCCCAAAACCCCCCCTTTCACGCTTCTGCCAAGGCTTCCACCGTTGCCTAGTATCATCGATATATGCTGTAATCCATAAAACCCCATCACTAGCCTCCCATCTTCTGCCTGCTCTTCTTTTTGCAGCATCCCTTCTCGCTTCGACTCCGCCACCTCATTCTTCTTCTTCTTGCTCTCTTCAAATCCAAAAACGAAGAGACATGGCTCCCAACAGCGAGAATGTTATGGCTAGGTTTCTTCTGGCCATTTTGAATCAGAAGACTCTAAAAGATGTAAGTTGCTTCCATGAAACCGCCCACTATTCAACAGTTTTTCACACTTGCATAGATCGATTGGGAAGAAGTCGCCCGCGATCCCGTTCTCCTCGAGCCCATTACGAATGGTCACGCTGCGAGGATGCGTTTTGCTCGCTTCAAGCAGACTGTCAAAGGCCATGTACCCAAGACAAGGAAACCTGCCGCCGACAAGTCCCGGGTCACCAAGACCAAGAAGCCGCAACAGCCCAACCGTGACGGCATCCTCAAGTTGGAGTCGAGGATAAACATGTCACCCTATGCTCAAGTTCGTCAGGGCTCTGCAAGGATCAAGCAGGAACATAGCTCACCTGCTTACCTTGCACAGTTCTCTCCTGCGTCCACCACGTCCCCTTATCTAACTGACAACCGAGACGACCCGAGTCCTGGATTCCTCACTCCCTGCAGCGAAGACACGGTTCAGAACGTTGCCGTCAACGCTGCAACCCTCGAGGACCTTCGACTTCGCAACGGTTTCGGTCCTTCGACCGACTGCCACCAGGAGATGATGCCTCCACCTTCCCACGACCAACTCACCATGGGACAGTCACCCTTTCATACGTTCGACGCCGCCTACGAGATGAGTGCCTACGGGCCCGGAACCTGTGATATCAACAGTCCGGCCACGCTCGACTTCAGCGGTGCCCCGTCCCTGGCGGACCTCAGCCCTGAATGGACCACTCTGGACCACTTCAACGACCACCCCGGATTTTAATACCCACGAAAGAGAAACGAAAAACATGACGGCTAGAGGAGAATTGGAAAGGACGGGAAAGGATGATATATTGTACAAAATTTTCTGGATATCTGGTAGAGTTTTTCTTTTGCTTTTATGATTTAATGACAATGGTTCTATGGTGCCGTCTCTTATTTTTGTTTAGTCGTTAGTCGCTGGATTCTAGCTCTAGTATGTTCATCTGTGGAATTCAAATCACTCATGGTCTCTGTTTCTAAAGAGATACATTTCTAAGTCTTTCATGTCTCTTTCTCTGCATCTCTTTGTCTCGGTCACCATTCTTCCTCTCCTGACAAGCGTGTATAATAGAAACTCCCCCAGACAATGAACAGAAGCCATGATTGCTTCGAGGCTGTGCTATATCCTACTGTCTGAGCCATACTGGTGAGTAAGTATCATGATGCCGTTTCCCATGTCTAACGTTCCGAACCCTCTTTTTCGTCTTTCATCATCCTTCGAACTGTTCCCTTTGTATCCTCCAAACGACCATCGTTTCACATTATCACCCCCCCTTTTTGTATTCCGTCACTTTACAGACTCGCTATTCAGAAAGGCTAAAGCTAGCATAAACAAACAAAGATTCACTGTCATTCCAAGGTTTTCGCACATTTACTTCATATTTTCGGTACAAACATTAGGATCAAAATCTCATCGCCTATGAATCCGCAGTCATCTCTTCTCTTTTCCTCTACACTTCACTTTCCACCATCATCATTCCCCAAAAAACTATTCTTCTACCACATGAAACTTTCTATCTCTCTACGGGGTATGGCTGCTTCTGACTTGATTCCTTGCCCACCGCTTCTTTTCTGGGGGCCGATCTCGAAACACCCTTGCTGACTTGACGTTCAACAGATCACCACCACTGACTGTCACCATGTCTGATCTCAAGAAAGAGCCCACCGCCGCCGAAGCCATGCTTTTCTTCAGCATTGTAAAGCACACCAAGAACAAGGCTGACGTTGACTGGAATGCTGTTGCAGCCGAGTCTGGATTCAAGAGTGCAGACGTTGCCAAGGTTAGTCGAGTCCCCCCCCCCCTCCTTTTGCCTCGCTTTCCCCGCAGACCTGTTTCTACAACTGTCCATCTATAAACCTTCGTATGGTCATGGCAGACACTAAATCTGTTCCACCATAGGTCCGTTTCGGCCAAATCAAGCGCAAACTCGGCATCTCGACCGAAGCCACCCCCAGTCCTCGCGGCCCAGTTACCCCCAGGAAGACCCCCGGCGGCATTACTGGCAAAATCACCCCCTCTAAGGTGACCAAGACCCCTCGCAGTAAGGTCAAGAAGGATTTCAAGCAGGATTTAAAGCAGGATTTCAAGCAGGAGGATCAGTACCAGGACGAGGACGAGGACGAGGACGAGGACCAGAAGCTGTCTCCTTACGCAGTCAAGGTTGAGGGTCTCGAGAAGACCGAGTCCCCTTTTTAGTGGATAAGGAGGAACTGAAATTTTGGGAGCTGGGAAGGGAAGCTCTGGATGACTGATTTCGCCTTGGTATGGATGGATGGGAGAATCATGAGCGAGGAGACTTGTGCCAGAGGTAGACTGGACCAGAAGCACCTCAGGTTGACAAGATATTCTCGATACAAGATCTGAAGATATTAAACAGGATGAAAATTTCTTCATCGACTCTTCAAACTGGTGACTACAAGACGACAGCAATTTCTTGCGATATATTCAACAGTGGCTACGTGAGGAGAGTTGAAAAGGGGGCATGGTTCACGGAAAAAGACTTGTTGCATTTTACATCAGCTGAACTAAGGAGAACGCAGTCTACAAAAATGAGACACTTTGAACAGTTATATGCCCATAGCTGCACTTGTCGCTCAAAAGAGTGCTTCGAATGGAGTCTGGGACAGAAGTGAGAAATGCCCCTGATCGATCATTCACTCTCCTCTAGAGGCCCAATACAAGGCAGATAGATGCAGAGCAAGCGTATCGATTTCCTGTAAAACCAGAAGCCTATGGTTTGTTTGTCGTCTAATCTTCCTCTCCAGGCTGTTTTCCCCCACAGCCATCAGTTTCCATCCCCCTCTCCCACCTTTTCATCTCCAACCGCATTTCATCACCACCATCCTTTAACCAAAAACCACTTCAAAAGGAACAACCAA
This sequence comes from Fusarium domesticum, assembly GCA_013618395.1. NCBI lineage: Eukaryota > Fungi > Ascomycota > Sordariomycetes > Hypocreales > Nectriaceae > Fusarium > Fusarium domesticum. Next base: position 25,600 of record JABFEV010001092.1, on the reverse strand, counting down.
GCTTCTATCAGCAAAAAGAAACCCCCAACAGTAAGTACCAGCCCGTCATTCCTCTTCATTAAAAAATCATATCTGACCAGTATAGCCAGCACACATGCCTCGCAAGAAAACCACCGAAGGTGAATCCTCCACTGGTTTCACAGACGGTGAACTTCGCTTCATCAAGGCCATCTTCGACAACATGAACCAAAAGCCCGATGCAGACTGGGAAGCTGTCGCCAGAACCCTCGGTCTCAAGGACTCCAAGTGCACCAAGGAGCGTTTCCGCCAGATGTCTATCCGTCATGGATGGCGCGACCCGGCCACCGCCGCGAGCCCTCGCAAGGCTGTCAGCGAGAGCAAGGTCGCCAAGAAGCCGCGTACTCCTCGCAAGAAGGCTGTCAAGAAGGATGAGAATGAGGATGTCGAGGATGAGGACGAGATCAAGGGGAAGGATGGTTTCAAGGCTGAGGGTGGGGAGGTGATCTTGGGCAAGTCTTGAATGGTTTTCACATCTCTGTGGAACTGCGGGTTGTAAACTCCAACACAAGGTTTTCACAAAGTACGTCACAGATTCCTGATGCCTTGAGAGATGGTCGTGCTTTCAAGATGAGTAGTAAATGCACATGTTTGCTCAATCACCTCGTACATACATGGTGGTGTGAGGTGCTACTAAAATCGCAATGCTGAGAATACTTGGGACCGTAGAGACATCAAGACAGAACACAGCCAATTCCCTCAAAGATTGCTTCAATATCAGAAGCATTTAAAGTATTTTGTACATGAGGCCTATATCTTTTATCGTCCTGATATCATTCACGTATCGTGTTCCATCATGTCGTTTTTACCCCTGAATTCAAAAACCCCCAAAGGAAGACATTCCAACTATCCCTTTTTTTTCTCTTCTAAAAGCTGATATCAAACGTCACACAATTCAGAGTCACTCACTTACCTTCTCGGTTTGTTTGTCTGAAATTCTCTAGCCTTCTCCAGCCTTCTCTCGAGACACTGCACTGGCAGACAAGAAATAGACACTAACCAACCGGCGGTCAAAGACAACCAACCCCCCTGTTTTAGAGACGACCGACAGGACCTCCGTTTGTATTATGGTCTAGAAATCGATCGTTATCGTTCTTAGCGTAATCCATTTGTTGTGCCTTTCGTCTAATTCACTTCATCTAGCCAGTCACTGACCGCTCCCCCTTTCATATCTCTCTACCTGATCTCTTCCTTCTCGACATCCTATGTCATTTACATCTCATACTTTTATTTACCCTTTCAACAACTCACACGTATTCGTTTGTAGAAAGTTCTAGTGTTCTCGCTTACTCCAACACTCGTTGACATTTCAAACGACATCTTCAGACTAGTAAGCCTCTCCCCCGTCTTCATCGCAACCATATCAACACATCTCATATTGTTTCTTCGTTTACCTCTATTGACATCTCATTCAGAAAGTACCAGACACTCAACATATTCATCATGTCTAAGCAAGATCCCGCCGATCAGGTCAAGTTCCTCGTGTCATGCATCGGACACACCAACAACGGCCGCGTGAGTCCTACACCCTTGTTCATCTTTCCATCTGTTTGCATGTTGACAAAAACAGCCTGATTTCCAAGCCGTTGCCGACGAGCTATCCATCGTCACCAAGGCTGCTGCGTAAGTGGCCCCCTCCCCCCGATGGCGACAAACACTGACCTCAACCCAAACAGTCAGAAGCGATATGAGCGTATGCTCAAGGCCCACAACGTGGCCAGACCTACTGCCAACGGCGGAGGAGAGACCACTCCTACCAGCACTCCCGTCAAGCGCAAGGCCAAGGCTGAGCCGGCCGGAAGTGCCAAGAAGAAGGCTCGTGGTAAGGCGGCCAAGAAGGAGTCTGAGGACGAGGACGAGGACGAGGATGTCAAGCCCAAGAAGAAGGCTGTCAAGAATGATGTTGTGAAGAAAGAAGAGGGTGACTCTCCTGACTCTGCCGACTCTTCTCTCACCGGTATGTTTTCTCTCAATCTTCTCATGGTTCATTCACTGACTATATCCAGACATCGCCGGTTCTGACACAGGCAGCGCCTAAACCACCCGAGCAAAGTCTCCGACACAACACGACCTTTTTCAACAGGTCTTTGAGATAGATTCCGTCCTGAAGGTTTACTTTCACAGGAATTCTGTTCTCTTACTGATATTTTGTGGCCGTAATGTAACATGATAATTGCCTGGTGGAGAAGTTACTGGCATATTGATAGTTTCATGAGATGCAAATGATAATGCTTGATCATTCACTTTCTTAACTGGCTTCTAATTTTAGGGAATTTCTTTTTAGATTCCCTGTGTCTTGAATTTGCTCGTTTTCTAAATTTCATCCTGTTCTGTGTTTTGTGGGCTGGAGTTCTTCGGAGTGACAGTTGAGTGACAGCCCCTGACCTCGATATCAACGAAAGGGTTCACTACCCAACACTCTTGGCCACCACTTGTGAAATGTCAATCTTATGTCTATTTTGTAACCCAAAAGCTCTCCTTAAATACTATTTCGACATTTCTCTTTGACAGTGACAGCTGGTTGAACTGACCCAAAGTGAAAATGCATCCAGTCCCTCGACCGTCTGGAAGTGTCAACTGGCCGTCAATAAGTCACTCATCAGACTTGAAGTTTTTTCTCTATTGTTCCCACATTCAGGACAGTCAAAACAATAGAGAAGAGGTTTCATCAACAACAGCCCTCGAATTTCTCCGTTATTGTTTGTTGTTGTCATTCACGCTGACCTACCTTATCCCCCCTCCCCCCCTTTCACCTCTCACCTTTACAAGACTTCCTCCTCCTTCGACCTTTCTTCACCATTGGAGTTTTTCACAGCTACACAAAAAGCTTCAAATTCAAATCCCAAGAACTTGTTACATCTGCTTCACTTTCGTAAGTCTCATTGTTCTCTTCGTCTTCAGTATCGTCTTCGTCTTCATCTCCACCTTCATCTTGAGATCTCACATCTGAATTCTTCCAGTGCACACCTTGCATCCTTCTCAGCATCTTTCAAAAGTTTCTTCTTGAATCAAACATCTTCAACAACATGTCTACTTCTTCCCGTGCTTCTACTCTTACCCCTGAGGGTAACTTTGACAACATGGACCCTGCTGCGGTTTGCGATCCTTCTCAGGAGCGTGCTACTGCCTTCGACCCAACCCAGGCTACTCTGATGGCTGGCCCTCCTCAAGGCTTCGCCACTGCTGCCGGTGTCATCTACCCCGTCGGCCAGCTCCGTGTCATGGCAGAGGTCCTGCTCCAGGCTCGGCTCAACAGAGAGTTCCCCATTACTACCGCCTCAGACATGGACTATGATGTTATTGTCCAGGATTATGAGGACCTCACCCGTCTTCGACAGATTCGTGGCAACTTGAGATTTGCCGCCTCTCGTGCCTACAATGAGGAATTTGAGAGAATTGGTCGTCAGATCCGTCAGCGAGACCGCGCTCTCAGCGACGATATCCACTTCCAGGAGTCCGCTCGCCGCGTCGCTACCTACATGGAATCTGTGAACCAGGAGCGTCGCCACTACGAGGCCGCCAGACTTGCCCTTGAAGAGAAAGCCCAGAGCCCAGCCCCGACTGTCGAGGACCTCAACCAGCAGATCCGGGACATCCTGGAGCAGACTGCTGAGCACACCATCGAGCATGCCATGGCTGATGCCTCTGCTCCTCTTCGCTTCAACGTTGGTCGTCTTGGCAATGAGAACGCTCGCCTTGCTCAACAGAACACTTGCTTCGCCCAGCAGAACACTTGCTTCGCTCAGCAGAACACCCGTCTTGCTGAGCAGGCTGCCATCATTGGGCGCCAGGTCCAGCAGCAGTACCAGAGCGCCATGGCCGTTCACGGACTGCTTGAGCCTCAGGTCCGCAACCTCATGGCGACCTCCCACAACGTCCTCTCCACCAGTGAGCTTGTCGTCAGACTCGCTGACATCGTTGACAACCTTCCTAACTGTATCAACTCTGCAATCAACGATTCCATCAAGTATTACGTTGAGGAGACCATCAAGGTCCTGATTGGCAACCAGCAGCGTGCCTTTACTGCTCCCAACGTTGCTTCTGCTCCTGCTGCTGCCAGCAATGTTGCTCCTGTTGCTCCTGTTGCTGCTAGTAACGTTGATGTTGCCGGTAACGTTGCTGCTCCTGCTGTCAACCCCTCTGGTGCCTGTCCTGTCATCAACATGGCTCTTCGTCCTGCCGCCAACGTTTCTCCTCACTCTGCTGCTGCCCGTCATGCCACGGGCACCCAGTTCCATCACACCACCAGAACTGCCGAGAACATGCGAGCTCGCCGCGCTGTCAGCACCAAGGGCAAGCTCCGCAGCATGATCAACAAGTTCATAGGTCCACAGTAGAGGTTTCAACAAGGGGACTACACTAACCTAACTCTTGACTTGGTCAAGACACACGAATGGTTTGGACCAGATGGATGACAAGACGGTTTTGGCACGGTAATTGGGGGAAGGAAAATAGGACTGTATCCAAGGAAGAATGGAGATAGGAGATAATGATTGTCTAGTTTAGTGAAGTAGTCTAGGAGAGTAAATTCATGAAGAAAAAAGAAAAAAAGAAAAAAAAAAAAAAAAAAAAAAAAGATTGTACAAAAACAAAGTCATACGTAGTAGGCATCCACTCATCTTGTTGCTTGAGTACCTAAGTATCTAGTAATGTGACACTTAGTGGATGAAGCTATATAATACAAGCTGCACCCCGAGATTTCTCCAACGACTCCAACTAAACAACCTCGGGTGTGTTTCGACCATAGACTAGACTTTGACCAGGCTACAGACGACTCATAAAGCCGAGATTAGTCGAGGGCAAAAAGGGACGAACCCCGGACTACTCATTTGTCATGCTGGTGGAGACGATCGATTAAGACCTGGACATTGAATGCCGCTCAAGATGTGGTTTTTAATCTATACAACCGTGGGAAAAGCAGACGAAAAGGACATCAAAATAAATAAATAATAAATGTGAGCTTGCTAAAAGGATGTTTGCCGTCTTATTGTGATAGTATTCCCAGCCCCATTAACGAAACGATGCAATGGAAATTACTCCTTGCCCAGGCCTTTTTTTACAGGGCATCTCCAAGCTTCTCCAGGAGACTCACGGCCTTCTCATAGAGATGCCGTTGGAAAGGAGTAGAAAGTGGCCGAGGAAGCCACCAAACCCTATCCAGACTAGCGCCTCCCATGGGGGGATGTTTTGCCGACGCTCCGGGACGACAAAATTTTGGGTCGCGAGCTTTCTCCAGTTTTACCATCATATCAACCTCCTTCTCTCCCTCTCTTGAGATTCTCAGTCACCCCCATTCTACTTCTTCCCCCAGTCTTGCTTCGTCCTTCTCCCCCAAGGTCTAACCTCTTCAATCCTCTCAAGCGTCTTCTACTTCTCCTTTTTCTGTAATACTACCTTATACCCACCCCCTTTCTTAATTCACATATCATCATGCAGCGCGCATTGAGCACTCGGGCGAGAGCCTCTGTCCTCGCCTCGGCAGCTACCAAGTACCGCGCTGGTGGTCTCTCCCAGCAGGTCCGCTTCGCTCACAAGGTAAGACCTCCCGCAAACCGAATTGGTTCCATTGCGAGACATACAGCCATCTAACACGCTTCCAGGAGCTCAAGTTCGGTGTTGAGGGCCGCGCCGCTCTCCTTGCTGGCGTTGACACGATGGCCAGGGCTGTCGCTACCACCCTCGGACCCAAGGGCCGAAACGTCCTCATTGAGTCCAGCTTCGGCTCTCCCAAGATCACCAAGGGTTCGTACATGCCACATGCAAATACTCTCCTCGCCCAACTTCATAAACTAATACCAAGCAGATGGTGTCACCGTCGCCCGTGCCATAACCCTCAAGGACAAGTTCGAGAACCTCGGCGCCAAGCTGCTCGAGGATGTTGCTTCCAAGACCAACGAGGTTGCCGGTGACGGTACCACCACCGCCACTGTCCTCGGCCGAGCCATCTTCTCCGAGACCGTCAAGAACGTTGCCGCCGGCTGCAACCCCATGGATCTCCGACGCGGCATCCAGGCCGCCGTCGAGGCCGTTGTCGAGTTCCTCCAGAAGAACAAGCGCGACATCACCACCAGCGCTGAGATCGCTCAGGTCGCCACCATCTCCGCCAACGGCGATGTCCACGTCGGCCAGATGCTTGCCAACGCCATGGAGAAGGTCGGCAAGGAGGGTGTCATCACCGTCAAGGAGGGCAAGACCATGCTCGACGAGCTTGAGGTTACCGAGGGTATGCGATTCGACCGTGGTTTCGTCTCTCCCTACTTCATCACCGACACCAAGTCCCAGAAGGTTGAGTTCGAGAACCCTCTGATCCTTCTCTCGGAGAAGAAGATCTCTGCCGTCCAGGACATCATCCCTGCTCTTGAGATCTCCACCCAGCAGCGACGACCCCTGATCATCGTTGCCGAGGATATTGAGGGTGAGGCTCTCGCTGTCTGCATTCTCAACAAGCTCCGTGGCCAGCTCCAGGTTGCCGCTGTCAAGGCTCCCGGCTTCGGTGACAACCGCAAGTCCATCCTTGGCGATCTTGCCGTCCTGACCAACGGTACCGTCTTCTCCGAGGAGCTCGACGTCAAGCTCGAGAAGGCCACCGCCGACATGCTCGGCTCCACCGGTTCCATCACCATCACCAAGGAGGACACCATCCTTCTCAACGGCAGCGGTGGCAAGGACTCTATTGCTCAGCGATGCGAGCAGATTCGTGGTGTCATTGCCGACCCCACCACCTCCGAGTACGAGAAGGAGAAGCTCCAGGAGCGTCTTGCCAAGCTCTCTGGTGGTGTCGCCGTCATCAAGGTCGGTGGTACCTCTGAGGTCGAGGTCGGTGAGAAGAAGGACCGATTCGTTGATGCTCTCAACGCTACCCGTGCTGCCGTCGAGGAGGGTATCCTGCCCGGTGGTGGTACCGCCTTGATCAAGGCCTCCGTCCACGCTCTCCAGGACATCAAGTCTGCCAACTTTGACCAGCAGCTCGGTATCAACATTGTCAAGAGCGCCATCACCCGCCCTGCCCGCACCATCATTGAGAACGCCGGTCTCGAGGGTGCCGTCATCGTCGGCAAGCTCACTGACGAGTTCGCCAACGACTTCAACAAGGGCTTCGACAGCTCCAAGGGCGAGTACGTTGACATGATTGCTTCTGGTATCCTTGACCCCTTCAAGGTTGTCCGAACTGGTCTCATCGATGCCAGCGGTGTCGCCTCTCTCTTGGGTACGACCGAGGTCACCATTGTCGAGGCTCCCGAGGAGAAGGGCCCCAGCGGACCTCCCATGGGTGGCATGGGCGGTATGGGCGGCATGGGCGGCATGGGTGGCATGATGTAAGAGAAGGAATGATGATTTGAACGTTGTATAAAAAGGTAAAAAGCTGGTTTTGGTGGACGGCGCACATGGTTTGCGTGTAAAAAGAAAAGGACGGAACGGATCAAGTGGCCTTGCAATCTCCTCTCTACCAGTTGTTGGCCATAAGTCGCAACTTTGTCTTCATACCCCTTAGCAGATTTCCAGGCCACACTTGAGCCCTGTATAGTAGTGTCAACTGTGTAGTAACAAGCAATTACAAATAATCGAACCAGCTGCATTGTGTTTTGTGCTGCATCTTGTGCTGCATCTTGAGTATCTTGAGTATCATTGTTTCTTAGAATCCTCTCCATCTTGGCATTCATGCCTTGGCCAAACAGTTCTACTCGGCGTAACAGGATAGACAGACCTTTAATATACACCAAACAAACTGCTATTATTGCATTGAACAACTTCGTCTGACCAGTTACCCGGCTATTGTCCCAATCGTTTACACCCACACAAACTCCAAAGCTGACGTGTAAACTGACATCTTGCTCAGGCCTAGACATCCGAGTAAATAAGACGAGCCACAATTCGACACGGCACGCAACGTCAGAGGAAGTCACGTGAACTCGAAATCTCACCGGCCAACCCCACCATGAGGAGGGGGGTGGTGGGTGGTGTTTTTCTCCCGCAGCAAGAGAGAGGAGGGAGGTAGGTGTGAGAGAGAGAGAGAAAGGGCCCCGCCTAAATCCGCCCAACCCCCAAACAATACCCGTCCACTGCAACGTCCACTTTCAACTTCCCTCTACTCCTCTGCTTCTCCTAACACTTTCTGTTCGAGAGATCCCTTTTCTTCTTTTCTCAAACTCCAACTCTTTAGCTCCGGTACGTCATTAACCTTTTTCTTATCGAATCTGCAACAACATCCACCCCCCTCAGCGAAGCCCTTTCTTTCTTATCTCACATCGCTCGTTTAAACTCTCCCGTTTCAATAGCTAACTTGAAGCTCTCCCGCCAGCCCGCCCGCCCCTCAATCCCAACATCTTGTCTCCTGACATAGACCGCAAACATGGTAAGCAACCACTCGTCATAGCCTCACAAGGTTCTCGTTCGTCTAACACTCTCCAAAGTCTCAATCCGGGTTCGTCCTTACCGATATTCCTCCCCTCACTCCTCTCTTAATCGCGCTGGCCCCGCGCTCGGTATTCCCCCTACACAGCCTTCCGACCATGACACCCGCCGCGGGGCAATACAGCAACACAGAAGCTCCTTCCATAATCCTTTGAGACATGGCGCTAACCATTCGACCTCCTTTTCTCCCAATAGAGCCACCGTTTCCCAGGAGTGCATAACTGCCTTCAACGACCTCAAGCTCGCTAAGAAGTACAAGTACATCGTTTACAAGCTTTCGGACAACTACAAGGAGATTGTCGTCGAGCACGCCTCTGGCGACCAGGACTGGGAGAACTTCCGTGAGAAGCTCCTGGACGCTACCTCTACCAACCGATCGGTATGCTTGACAACAGCCTCCCAAAACCATGATGGTGTACGGCAACGACAGGTCTAATTCTGGTTTAGGGTACCGTCGGCAAGGGTCCCCGATATGCCGTCTACGATTTCGAGTACAACCTGGCTTCCGGTGATGGCGTGCGGTATGCAGCTTCCAGCCATTCCCTGTCTGTAGGCTCTCCGAACACATGACGTCTAACATTTCTATAGAAACAAGATCACCTTTATTGCCTGGTCTCCCGATGATGCTGGTATCCAGGTACGTATTACCTAGCATATCCTTTTCTCAGCGGTGTGAGCTCATACTGACACCGCCCACAGCCCAAGATGATCTACGCTTCCTCCAAGGAGGCCCTCAAGCGATCACTCACTGGCATCGCTGTCGAGTTGCAGGCCAACGATTCCGACGACATTGAATTTGATTCGGTCCTCCGTACCGTCAGCAAGGGTCTTGCTGCTTAAACGCATATCCACAACCCCTGAAAAGCAGGCGCATGATTTTTGAACATGCTTTGGGTCGTTTCAAGTGTTGAAACACCGAAACGACAAACAATGTAGAGAGCACATTGTGCGGAGGATGAGTCCAGGACTCCGGGAAACGATAGATGTCCATGCTGAAAACGTGCTCATCGGGCTTCTCATGTCGAGTGGATACGTAAATTCTTAAGAGTTGCCGGCCCTGATCATGTGCCGTACCACAGGAAATATATACTTATTCCGGTATGCGGAGCTTATTCGCATTGTTGGTTTACATGTGAGGTTGTGTTAAAGTTCTCATCTACCATTCATGTCCTGGCTAGATTCTTGTCTATCATCTATGGGTTGGCTTGGCTGGACTGCCAACTTGTCTTCCATTGTGCCGATAGTTCCTCCGCAACTGCCTCGTCCTTGAGCCGTTGCATCAAGAATCCATTAAGATCACCCCAGAAAGCATCCGTCTCCAGCGCATCCTTACCAGTGGGTTGTTGCTCAGGGGCAGGGGCCTCGGGCTCCTCGGGAGGAATAGCAGCGGCGCCTCCAATAACCATGACCGAGAACTCGATTGACGACTCTGTCTCCTGCAGCAGATCCTTGAGAATCTTACTATCTGGGACAGGCTTCTTGTTGTACAACAGCTTCGTTTTTGCAACGGGTATTCTGGTCTGCTTCTCAATCGAGGTCTTGATGTCGTGGACGGAGGTATCGAGGGGTTGCGAGGTAAGCTTGATGTTAAGAGGAGGGTTGCGCAGAGATTTTAAGAGAACAGAAATGCTTCGCTCGGCGCCAGGTGCTCCTTTCTTGGTGGGGTTGCTCATAGCCTTGGGCATACGAGGAATGATGTACTGGAGATTTACCTGTTAGGAGTTGGCAGGTTGAGAGAGGGGGAGTACAAACAGGTGGACGGGCAGGGAAGCCCTTTGGGTCCTCGACATGGTCGGCAGAGAGACGAATAGGTCGTGACTCAAGAGATTGAAGAAATGTATGCGCAAAGGCGACCTCGGACATGATGACGGCTTGGGAGGAGGATTGTTGGAGATGGGAACTTGTGAAGGTAGGGTTGAAGTTTGGTTTAGAATGATACGGTGGCCTAGGTTATTGGTAAGAGGTCAAGTTGAGTATTGTCGGATAATAACCAGCAGAGTTTCTAGTCGGGTGCCAATACCGGAAAGGGGACAATAAAAGGTGATTGATTCTAAAGATGGCTTGTTGGTCACCTCGGAAGCTATCGTCATCAAACTAACCATGAGCATCGCCTGTTGGCAATGGCGTAGCTCTCCCAAACACCGCCGCTGTCAATCACGTGTGGCTGGTGCTCACCCCCCCCCCCCGGATACGAAGTTGTGCCGGGCTTATCGGGGTGCCAGCGCCCTGCAAAGTGCTCAAGAAAAAAAAGTTTCGGCGGGGCCTATCTACTTTTCCAAGGCCCAGGACCAAAAGATCTAAGTCTGCGTTTCCTGCAACGACTTTTTTCTCTTCACCCTTTCCACCCATTGATTCTTTTTTCTTCTACTTTATACTACAGAATCAACCTATTTCAAAAATGGGTGTCGGTCGTCGTATGAGAAAGCAGGGTCCTCCCGAGGCCCTGTCCGAGGAACACTTTGCCAAGTTGAAGCGAAAGGCCGGTTTGCCTGCCGATCCCGTGAGCGAGGTGCGCGACAAGAAGAAGCGAAAGACCACAAAGCCTGTCGAGGTCAAGACACCTGCTAAGAAGGTCGCGACGAAGAAGATCAATGGCGTAAAGGCTGCGCCTGTGGCCGCCCCCAAGACCAACGGCAAGGCGAAGAAGGCGAAGAAGGCTCCCGTGCCTGCGCTGGAGAATCTTTCAGATGAGGAATTGGGTGATGAGTTTGACCTGGATGAGCTCGAGGATGGTGACTTGTCGGGTCTGGAGGGTCAAGGGTTGAAGGATGACTTTCTCGACTCTGAGGAGGACTCCGTTTTTGACTCAGAGGACGAGCGCGATGGCAAGGGACAGGCCATGTTCTCTGAGGACGAGGACGAGTCGGACGCCGAGGAGAAGCTCACAGCCGCCAACATCGAAGGCCTGTCAAGGAAGCTAGACGAGCAGATGGCAGAGGAGGCCGCCGAGAATGAGGCTGAGATGGCCGAGGATGCTCTACAGACCAATATCGCCGGCGACAAGCCCCGCGTCCTAGCAGACGACGAGGACGAGGACGAACTCGCCCGAACCAACGCTCTGATCGCCCCCGATCTGCAGCTCCTCCGAACTAGAATCACCGAGAACATCCGTGTCCTCGACGACTTTGCCAACCTCTCCGAGGAGGGCCGCTCCCGCGCAGAGTACACCGCCCAGCTCATCAAGGATATCTGCGCCTACTACGGATACTCAGAGTACCTCGCCGAAAAGCTCTTCAACCTCTTCACCCCCCGTGAGGCATTTGCTTTCTTCGAGGCTAACGAGTCTGCCCGTCCCGTCGTCATCCGCACAAACACTCTGCGCACTCACCGTCGTGACCTAGCCCAGGCCCTCATCAACCGTGGCGTCACCCTCGAGCCTGTCGGAAAGTGGTCCAAGGTCGGTCTCCAGGTCTTTGAGAGCAACGTTCCTCTCGGTGCTACACCGGAGTACCTCGCCGGCCACTACATTCTCCAGGCCGCGTCCTCTTTCCTGCCCTGCATGGCTCTCGATCCCCAGGAGAATGAGCGCGTGCTCGATATGGCTGCTGCTCCCGGTGGAAAAACGACCTACATGGCCGCCATGATGAAGAATACTGGTTTCATTATGGCCAACGATCCCAACAAGGCCCGTGCCAAGGGTCTGATCGGTAACATTCACCGTCTCGGAGCCCGCAACGTCGTCGTCTCAAACTACGACGCCCGCGAGTTCCCCAAGCCCATGGGCGGCTTCGACCGCGTCCTTCTCGATGCCCCCTGCTCCGGAACCGGTGTCATCGCCAAGGATGCCAGCGTAAAGACCAACAAGACGGAGCGTGACTTTATGCAGCTCCCCCATATCCAGAAGCAGCTTCTCCTCGCCGCCATCGACTCTGTCAACCACAGCTCCAAGACGGGCGGCTACATCGTCTACTCGACCTGTTCCGTCACCATCGAGGAGAACGAGGCCGTTGTCCAGTACGCCCTCTCCCGCCGCCCCAACGTCCGCCTCGTCGAGAGCGGCCTCGCCTTTGGAAAGGAGGGATTCACCAGCTTCATGGGCAAGAAATTCGACTCCTCGATGCGCCACACCCGCCGATACTACCCCCACACATACAACGTCGACGGCTTCTTCGTCGCAAAGTTCCAAAAGTTCGGCCCCACGCCCGCAAAGGCCCTGGCCCCCCGCGACCGATCCTTTTCCTCTGGCGCCGCCGCCGCCGAAGAGGAGATCATTGACAGGACCCCCATCACAGACGAAGACGAATCTGACGACAAGGCCGACGACTTTGGCGGCTTCGACGAGGACGAGGACAAGGAGTACATGGAGAAGGGACGAAGGAACGCTATGCGTAGAAGAGGCCTCGATCCAAGGAGTAACAGCAAAAAGGCCACAAAGCCAAGTAAGAAGTGAGGAGAGAGCAGGGGGAAGAAAAAGACAGAATACCAGGGAGACGGGAGTTCTTATGCTTATATACAAAAAAGAAGAGAAACTTGCGCTGTTGTTCTTGTTCGTTACCATCGAGGGTTTTTTTTTTTTGTTGGCTTGGCTTTGTTTTATACAAATTACTACTTCGGAATAATCAACTCAAAAGTGAATCTGAATCATGAATGAAAAAAGAAGACTTGGCGTGTTAATAATTGGTGACATACCGTGTGAGTATTATGAGCGGTGAAGAAGTATAAGCGCTCACCTTGATACTTGTTGAAAAGACTTTGGGGAGAAGTCATGTCACAATGGACAACGAAGGCTTCACTCCAAAACGCCTTCAACACCAAACACGCATCAAAACACATAGAAAAACACGTAGAGAAGACAGTCGTGGTATATAAAATCATCAAGTTCATCTCGTCATTAGAGTGAGCCCCTTTCCAAAGTCGGGGTTCTTTTAACCGCATCCCACATAATTGCCGTTGCCGACACAAGACCCAATCCAGCCGAAACCGTTTCCCTATAAAATACAGGATAGAACCAAAGAGAAGTTGGTCGGTGCAGACGTTCAGGTGAAAATCAAACAAAGTAAACAAAGCAGAAAAGAGAGAAAGAAAACACAAAACTCCGGCATCAAGCAATCGACAAACACCTAACCACGCCAGCTAATCACAAAAACAAACCATCCACCCAAGGGTATCCAGCCGTATATCGCCACAACAACAAGAAGTGCGTGTACAATACTAACATCGTGTAGCGGTGCTGTCCATCCGTTAAGTTCTGGTATCGTCGTCGTCGATGTCGTGTGAATTACAAGTGTTGTTGTTCAAGAAAAATCGAAGAAAAACGAGCGGATGCTGCAACTCGTGCACCTTGGCCTAAACAGCCAGATCGTCAAACTGTGACACCAACTCGCGGATGGTCCACCGCCAGGCTTCGCGATCTCGAGATCCCCGACCAATCCACTTTTCACACTTCTTTCGCCATCTGTCTTCTTCCTCGCGCTGTCTTCTGACAAACTCTGGCCCAACGTCAAACTCCTCGCCGACGAGCCAGTCATCCTTAACGTCACTGACACGGCCTTGGATACCTTCGTCGTCAGCAGTAGTGTCGTCGAGGTCTGGGATGTCCTTGAAGACATCGTCATCCTCGTCCAGGGCGTCAAAGCCATCCATAGGGTCACTCATGTCTGATTCTGGCTTCGTGGGAGGGTCAAGCTTGAGCCAGCACATGTTCTGCGGGTCAAACACCATACCACCAACAACCTGGACCCCCTTGGTCGCACTGATGTTGGTGATTAGAGCAGGGCGCGGTGTCGCCGTCTCCTTATCGCGCGTGTTATTAAATGCTGTTGTCTGAGTAGGCGTTGCGACTGGGGGCTCGAAAACATTTAGGGCATTCTCGTTGCCTTCCCATCGAAACGTGTCCGCGTTGTAATACATCCCATTCACAACTAAAATCTGGTTAGCGCACATGTTGCAGTCAAGCTCAAGTGGACAGTCCAACATACCCTTGGATTCTTTACCACTGCTCATGTTTGAGATCAAATGTGGTTTTGTTTGTGGGGATCGTTTGCTCTTCCTTGAGCGGACGGATGATTGGGGCAGAGAAGGGCTCAGGTTACTTCTAGTAGATAGTTGGGAGACACGCTGGGAGCTTAGCGGTGCCAACGGACCACTGCTAGGAACTCGTTGAGCTAGAGCCGTCTCTCGAGCAATGCGGCTTGCTGTCGTATCTCGGGCAAAATGCGGTGTAAAGGTAGGTCGAGGGGACTGGGGGATTGATGGGGACGTCATGGAATTTCTGTCAGGAAGGACATTCTGGTAGAGCTTATTTCGCAGGGTAGCCTTTGGCCCGCTAGTGATGGGTTGCTTCATGTACTTGGTCTCGACATCCCGAGATGTAGGCAAATCATCAAAGCCATCCAATTCGTGGCCATCACCAAAGGTCTTCTTGTTCTTTGGCTTGCTTAGGCGCTCCCAGGTGTCAACAGAAGCTCGTTGTCGGTGGGGGCTGGGTGATCGCATAGTCGCTCTTGATAGGGTGCGCGAGTTGGGTCGAAGATCGATAGAGTGCTCGGAATCATGGCGACGGAACGAGCGCGTATGCTTGGACGAGAAATTTTGCGGCTGCGACTGGGATGCGCCTGTGGGCAAGAATGGCTGATGGGCTTTTCTGGTGGCTACTGGACTGTCTGTGGCTCCTTGCCGTTGGCGTTCCACGGGGGTCCTTGGTCGAATACCAGACAATGGTCGGTTGTTCTCCGATCGCGATGAAGGACGATCGCCACGGTAGGTTGGGGGTTTGGCTGGTGAGTTCACAGCACGGATGGCAGGCAGAGAACGCTTCTGCTTGAGAAGCTGAGCACTTGTCGTAGTTGGCTCTGTACGAAGTGAGCTGGTAGATGTTCGAGGCCCAAGTTCTCTACGCCGAGGTGTTGGTGGTTGGCCATGAGGAGAGGAAGAGGTAGTAGGAGTAGGTAGACTAGTGACAGATGACTGTGCCGAGTGACCGAGTCGTGATTGAGAGCGACGAGTCCTTTGAGGAATTGGGCCGCCACTCTCGGAGACAGGTTCCAGTTGTGTTGAATGCGTCCTCTCATGATGGTTGAGCCGGGGTATCCGAGTGTTGACAGCTGGTTTGTTTGTGAAGGTCAGAGACAAAGCTGTCTTTGGTCTAGCTGGGCTAGCGGGCCGAGTCTCCTTGACTTTGACATTTCGATGTAGAGTCAATTTGCCGGCGTCAAACACCTCCCCGTCACCAATGTCGAGACCATCGAGGTGGTCCGTTTTTTCAATGTCTGTGGATTTCTTGGGAGCTTCCAAGGGTTCTTCGGAGATTCGACGTGGAGACCGGCTCTTCCTCCGCTGTTGGAGCCTCTCGGTAAAGTTCACGGGGCCGGAAGGGAGTACAAGTCCGTCAAAAGTCTCATCCTCGCTCTCAGCAGTGATGGAACTAGAAACACTGGGGCTGAGCGCGGAGGCTGAAGAGCTTCGAGCAGATCGCCCATCGCGACGAGTGCCGCCAAACCTGGTACCAAGGCTGCCTTCACCCCAGTCCAAATCATCTGCTTGTGATGATGGCGTCTTTGGGATGTCTTTTCTAGTGGAGAGCTTGAGTTTTCCATCTAATGGGAGCTCGAAGTCGACCTCAAAGTCATTATCGACGCCTGTAGGTTTTGATTCTTTTTGAGGAGTGGGGGGGGTGATGAAGGAGACGGGCTTGAACGGCTGGTGGTTTTTGGATACTCTAATGGTATCGCTGCCGTCGCCAAAAAAGTCATCATCTTCAGTATCCTTGAAGCTGTCCAAGTTGATGGCTGATGATAATACACTGATGGTAGATTGATTGGACTCCCGTCGGCTATCCCAGTCCTGAGGACGGATAGTTCGCATAGCGCTGGGCGGGCTGCTTTGTACTGAAGAACCAAGACTGACCTGTCGCAAGCTTTCGGGAAACTCAGACTGGTCATGTTTCTTGATCTTGAGTCCCTGTGACATGTCTGGGAGCTCCAAATCAGCTTCCCAGTCGTCCTGAATTATTTTTCGAATTTTTCTACCGCCTAGGCGTTTGATAGTGCCGCCCATCAGGGCAGATGTAGGGACATTGCTAGGTAATGGAATGCCGGCATTTTGTGCAGCAGTGATGGCATCCAAAGTTGATTTCTCGTCGTCTCCGGGAATATGAAGTTGCTTTTCCTCACCATCGAACTCTGAACGAAAGGAAAAATGTGAGGAACCGGAGTCGCGACGTCTTGAGGGTGGTCGGGAGGGGATAGTGTTGGTAGAGGGACTGCGGAATGTTAAACTGTCTCCCTCTACCATGAAATCGTCATCGTCCCAATTCTCGATGTCGGCCTCAACCGGTTGGCGGGTTTTAACTCGTAATGGTTCCATGGTAACGAGTGTAGAGTGCTGATGTGTGAACTATCGTTTAAAGTCCAAAAAGGACGAGACAAAGTCGGTTTGAGGGTTGCTGCAGGCACAACGGTTTGGAAAAAAGTGTCAATTCCACAGGCATGCTTGTCAACGGCGACAGTCCCCCGCATGCAAGAGCATTTCCCCAAGGCGTAACAGAAAGCGTGGACGGGGAACCTCTGACAGTCGCAGGCGGGACAGAAGAATGATAACAAACAAAATCGAGCCCGATCAGCGACAGGCGAATATGTTGGGCCTGCAGCTGTGTCTATGCCGGTTTGCTCGGGGAGCGTAAGTGAAGCTTTGGTGCGGAGTGGAATGTGTGCTGCGTGCGGGAAACCGTCCAGATGTGCGGGTGCTGCTTTGGCGAATGGTCTTGCGGCGTCGCAACGTTTCGAGTACCGTACACTGACAGCCACGGACGCAAAGGAAAAGAGAAAAAAGAAGATGAAAGCCGCAGGCAGAGTAAGGTTTTAGTTTTTGATAGCTAATAGGTAAATGATTTCATTCGATCATCGGTAGGGTGACGTGCAATACAGAGGAAAATGTCAGGAAATGGGCCCAAGGGCTGGACAGACAATGAATGAGGTGGTCGATGATGGGTTGAGAAAGAGAAAGGCTGGGGGTTATGAACATTGTTTCTGGGCGTGGCTGGTGGGTGGTTCCTGCTAACTAATAAGGGCGTACCTTCCCACAATGAGGTTACTTCCACTAAGGCCACTACATACAACTAGAAAAGCATCTGGGCGCTGAATTAACTAGGACCAGCCCCCTAGCTACCACTAGCTAGGGTGGTAATAGCATGGAGTGTGCTCTGATTAACGCTATACCAGAAATGGCTCTCAAAGCAAGCCAGCAAGATTGAGTTTTCAAAGAGAGGAAACTCGAGGGTCGGGAGAGCTACATGAGTCACGTGACTTGGACCCACAGCTGTTTGCTCTTTGTCAAGAGAGCCGTCCGGTTGGTTGGAGCTTGGGAAACCCGCGCCAACAGAAGCTCACGCGTCATAATAGTAAGTCGCGCTGGGGGGCTTTTTTTCTTTTCTTTATTCCCAAAGTTTTTGCAGTAAGGTTTGTTTACATGACGCTGGTTGTTGTTTTCTTCTTCGCTTTTTGAATCGGAACGCCCGACCCATAGAAGAACTCCGGCTTGGACCAGGCAAGCGACTATCACGGGCTCTCTAGGCACCTACGTAGCTCACTTCTCGGTGGTGTTGTCTCAGCACATTTCGCTCCTATTTTTTCACAACGTGCAAATTTTCCTTCCATTCCAATAAATGGAATCAAAATACCTCTAGGCTACCTTTTTGGCCATGTGCGCGTTACATTTGAAATCTGTCCATCCATGTGATACCCATGCCGGCAGTTAGCTCCACCACATGTACGGACACAATCTTGAGGCCAACTGCAGCCTGGCAGCTCGCCCCCAACGAACCAGGCTTTACATAGTAGGGCCCCTAGGGTCCCCAGGACCCCTTATCCCCTATAAATCGCGCTTGAGTCGCTGTAGAATTTTGGTGGCCCGTTGGTGCCTGGAGGGCTGCCATGTGGCCCTGAAGATGGCTGTAGCCTGCAGCTGCCCACTCTCCAGCTTAAATGTCCGATCTACAGCTATCTTCCATCTACCTACCTACCTTACATATCAAGGCGAGATGGAATCACTTTTGAATCAATCCTTCAGCCTTCATCGTCACTCCACAAAAATCATCGTCTCATGATTTCCAGGGTCACTATCGATTAGACAACCCATTTGTCGCCACCACACAACCAGCTTCGTCTTCTCCCAAGGCCCCTTCCACGTCCGAGCACTCCCTCAACCGAAACTACTACGTACTATTAACAAGGACCCCTCGCAAGTCCATCATAAGACCCTGATACCACGGACACAGACCCTTCGCGTTTATTGTGTAAGCTTTGTTTACTTGATGCCGCAAAGAGCGAATTACAACGTTGGCCACCCTCGATCTTTTGTTTACGCAAACAGCGACTCACTTGCTGCGCCGGGCCGTTGTCTCACATACACAAAAGGAGCCCTTCCGTCACTTTCACAAGGCCTCAAAGCTTCTCCCTTCGATTCGGATCCGTTCTCGTTCCGTCGCCGCCCGATCCAAGATCTTTCCATCGCCCAGGACCTGAATCTTGTTTGGTCCCACGCGTCTAGCTACCTGGGTGACATCGTCACCATTCAAGCTGCTCCCCTACTAATAGATCCGTCCCTGATCTGTTCATCATGACCAGGGGAATGATTTTTCGATTCCCCCACGAAGACGACAAAAAGGCATTTGTCATTGTTCGGATTGCAACAAAGGGCCCAGGTCGGTTGGATCTGAAGCTTGTGGGCACCGAAGGGGAACTGCAATATGCCGCAGTATGCAAGTCATCCTATTTCTCCTCCACTCCATTGCAATATAGGACCCTAGTCCTAATTTGAAGCGTTGACGTATGGTCTTTTTTGAATCATGGATCTAATAACCTGCACAGTGAAACATAGCCAGGTCGACTCTCTTCGGGTCAAGAACTGCCCAGTCTCGGAGTCGGAATGGGTAGAGATTCTCCAAGGAATCTTCACACTGGAATACTTGCGCGATATTAAAGTCACGGCCACTCTCAAGAGTGAATCGTCCATTTCCCTTACCGTTCGAAAAGAGACACAGGGGATTACTGTGAGCATATGAGGCCATTTCTCTGAACCTCGACTCAGTTACTGACTAATCTAGCAACGGCTCGGTGTCATCACCCTCAACTACGATGAAAAAGAAGTGATTGAATTGTTCGACTGGTGTGGCCAGGCTGCCCAGGCGGCCGACGCTGCTAGGGAAGGCATGCACACTTTCGACATCTATTTGAGTGAAAAGGATGCAGTCGTGACTAAGCTCAGGGCCCAACTCGAAGAGCTACTTCAGGCCAAGAAAGAGGACGAGGAGGCCCTGCTGCGCAAGTTTCGTGATCTCCTCAATGAGAAGAAGGTCAAGATCCGGGAGCAACAACGTGTACTTGCATCTAGTTCCGTCAACGTTAGCCAGCCAGTCCCTTCACAATTATCTCAGGCAGCTGGGTTTCAAGCTTCTCCTAGCCGTTCCGTCAAGCCTGCTCGTCAAGTTGGAAATTCTAGAGCATCAAAGAGGAAGGCTCCGGCTTCGAAGAGAATCGAAGAGGAATCTGACGATGAAGGCGTGCTGGCCATGGAGATCGATAATATCAAGGAGGAAGCTGAAGAGACAGACCCCGGAAACACGACCGAGGCTACTGCATCAGGTGTTGATGATGACGACGAGGACAACCATGCTGTCGGGCCCTCTTCATCTAGCAAACTAGCTTCTAGAAAGTCGCCAGCAGAGCCTGATAAAAAGCCGCCAGCAAAGACGGCAGAGAATCCTCCAGCAAAGAGGGATCTTCCCTTCAATACTAGAAAATCTGCTAGAGTTGCCGCTCAGGCGACAAGTGACACTGAGTCGGACGATGAGCTATGAGCTATGAGCTATGAGTATTGGATATTGAGCCATAGTTTATGAGCCACGAGCTATGAGAATATGATGGATATTTCTGGCCTACGAAACAATGATCAATCGTGTATACTTTGTACGCAATTTTGGTATAAGGCGCTGACTGTCACACGTGTGCATGTGTGTGAGCTTTTACGATGAACTGATGAGGCTAAAGAATTCTGTAGTAAGCTGGAATGATGTCATTATACGCCACGTCTATTCTAGAGCTCAAATCCGCAATTATCGTCTGTCATTGTCATCAAATTTGTTACGCCAGAATCCACGGAAATGCTTCTCGTTGCCCAGCTTGGAGATCTCGGCAATCTCGTCAGAGGTAAGCTTGAATTTGGGAAGCTTGGCCAGGTAACCCTCGAGTCTCTCTGACTTGGAGCTGGTGGTGAGAGCAATAATGTCCTGATCAATGACCCATCGAAGACCGACCTCTGATTCAGTAACACCGTACTTTTGGGCCAGCTTTGTCCAGAGGCCGTCGACAGGACCACCTTTGGCGGTGACGAGAGGGGTCAAGGGGCCGTATGCCGATATGGCGATGTTGTGCTTCTTGTGAAAGGCAACGAGGTCGCCGTGCTGGAGGTATGGGTGGTACTCGATCTGGTTAATGACGGGTGGGGTCTTGGCCGTCTTGAGGACAGCTTCGAGATGCTCCTGGAGGAAGTTGGAGACGCCGATGGATTTGGCACGGCCAGACTCTTTGAGCTGCTCGAGCTCAGCCCATCGCTTCTGAAGGTCTTCGTCCGTCTCGGCGAACCATGGGCCGTGGATCAGGTACAGGTCGACATAGTCGAGACCTAGCTTCTTGAGAGAGATGTCAAAGGCTTCAATGGCGGAGCCCTTCTTCTCGGCGGGAATCTTGGTGGTGACGAATAGTTCCTCCCGAGGAATGCCGGCGGCCTTGATGGCTTCACCGAGCTCAGCTTCGTTGCCGTAGACTTTTAGGGTTGGTTAGAACGGGTTTCTGTGTGATTTGACGATCCACTTACCCTCGGCACCGTCAAGGTGACGGTATCCGATATGGATGGCCTTCTTGGTGAGTTCTACAAGCTCATGGTCGATTGGGCTGTTGGGGTCAGACTTGTAACGCGCAGTGCCGAGACCGTATGCAAGCTATAGGTGTTGGGGTCAGTATGATATTGACAGTATGGAGGTGTTCTCTATTCTGTGAAACTCACAACTGGGATCTCATTGCCGTCATTGAACTTGTAGTGGGGAACGTTCAGCGGTGTCCCAGCCATTGTGAATAGTGTTGTTGATATTTTGAGTTGTTGAAAAGGGAAACGTTGGAGGGCACGAAGCATCTACAGGTGAAGGGCTAGATGGGAAGTGAAGATGGAGTAATATGAACAAAGGAGGTTGCGTCGTTTATATAGAAACAGCTTCCCTACCTAGAGAGCCATAGGTACCTAGGCGTGCGTTCGACGATGGGTGGGGGCAACGGATTGATGCGGTTGATGGCGATTATGGGTGGCAGGATTTCATGCTACGTAGTTTACACCCAGCGACTTCGGCGCAATTGCGATGGAATGACTGCAATTGCTTAGCAAGCATCGACTCTTAATATGGGTTTATGATCTATTGCATTTCTAGAAGTGTAGCCAACACATGGGACGGCGTACGAGCAAGCAAGTAGCCGGCGTGGAGTGGTTTCAGGGTAACGATTATCCGGATTCTTTGACGGCATTGATATCGGTACTTTTCTCAGATAAATGGAAGAATGATGGGCCGTTATGAAACCGAAATCGGAATTGTATACAATACGTACCTAGCTAGAAGCTAGCCCATATTAGAAAGAGTTCATTCCGAATCGTTCATGTTCTCGTGCAGATGAGTGTGTTGGGGCGAGGTTGATGGGCGGATTATTTCCGCATGTCGAGTACTGTCGAAGGAATCAACGGAGACTGTCATCCGAAAAGACGGCCTGTGAAGAGAGAAAAGAGGGTGGGGTCTATCCCCAGACTCTTGTGTAATGGAAACGGAGACGCAAGAGTGACATCAAGGTACGGCAAGATAAATCGTCACAAACGTCCAGTTGCCACTTTTGTCAGCAAAGCGGCTGCTCTGCACCATACTACATCACGCTTCAAGGCTCATTCGATTGATTCCAAATATCTATTCTATAACAATTCTTCTCATTCTTCTCATTCTTCTTATTTTATTATTCCTTTAATATCAACCTTCATGATCCGCCTTTGATGCTCCGAAGCACTTCCCTCAATAGAGCTATACAACGCTCAAACTCGCAGAGAATCAACCTCATGGCCTCCCACCTCTCCACCACCGCAATGTCATGCACACCTACATATGAAGGAGTCTCGCTCCGGGACCTGCCAAAATCATGGCGCCTCACCGAATCTCTCCCCGCCGATGCCGTCTTTCCCACCCCGGCCGACTCCCACAAGACCCCGCGGGATCAGGTAAGGCCGAGACAAGTTCAGCATGCTGCCTTCACCTGGGTCCGTCCCACTGAGCAGAAGGAGTCTGAGCTTCTCGGAGTTAGTCCGGCTGCGATGCGTGATATAGGCATCAAGGCTGGCGAGGACAAGACAGAAGACTTTCGACAGTTCGTCGTTGGTAATAAGCTATATGGCTGGGATGAGGAGAAGCTCCAAGGAGGATATCCATGGGCGCAATGCTATGGAGGCTTTCAGTTTGGACAATGGGCTGGGCAATTGGGCGACGGAAGAGTCATCTCGCTATTCGAGGCGACAAATAAGGCTTCCGGCGAGCGGTACGAGCTTCAACTCAAGGGCGCTGGCATGACTCCGTACTCCCGCTTTGCCGATGGCAAGGCTGTGCTACGATCTAGCATCAGAGAATGGGTTGTATCCGAGGCGCTCAATGCTCTGAGGATCCCAAGTACCCGAGCACTTTCCCTTTCTCTGCTTCCCGAGACCAAGGTCATACGCGAGAGAGTAGAGCCGGGAGCTATTGTGCTGCGCTTCGCACAGTCCTGGATCCGCCTCGGCAACTTTGACATTCTCCGCGCCAGAGGAGACCGTGACCTGATCAGGAAGCTAGCCACGTATGTTGCTGAAGATGTCTTTGGCGGCTGGGACAAGTTGCCAGCTCGATTGGAGAACCCGGATGACCCTGAGACGTCGCCGCCGCCCAAGACTGGAGTTGCGGCTGATGCGATCGAAGGTGAGGGAGAGGTTGCGGAGAACAGATTCACCAGGCTGTACCGTGAAGTTGTGAGACGCAATGCGAGGACAGTTGCCCATTGGCAAGCCTATGGTTTTATGAATGGAGTTTTGGTAAGGTATTCATGGGAGATGGATCCTGGCAGAAATACTAATTGGAAATAGAACACAGACAACACCTCCATCTACGGGCTGTCGATAGACTTTGGTCCTTTTGCCTTCATGGACGACTTCGACCCAGCATATACACCGAACCATGATGACTATGCTCTTCGATACAGCTACAGGAACCAGCCTACCATTATTTGGTGGAATTTGGTCCGTTTCGGCGAGGCGATTGGCGAGCTTATGGGCGCAGGCCCTGATGTGGACGACAAGAGCTACGTCGCAGATGGTGTCAAAGAAGCGGACGAGCCTAGTGTCGTGGCTAGAGCTGAGAAGCTCATTACTCAGGCTGGTGAGGAGTACAAGGCTATTTTCCTTGCCGAGTACAAGTCGCTTATGACGGCCCGACTGGGTCTTCGCGAGTTCAAGGATTCCGACTTTGATGTTCTATTCAGTGAGGTTCTCGATACTCTAGAGGCATTGGAGCTTGACTTTCATCACTTCTTCCGCCGACTTAGCTGTCTCAAGTTGCGAGATATCGAGACAGAGGACGCCCGAAAAGAGAAGGCATCCGTCTTCTTCCACAAGGAGGGGCCACCAAAGTCAGCCAAGGAAGAGGACGCGAGGGCACGAATCGCCATCTGGCTTGAGAGTTGGCGGGAACGCATCATCCAAGACTGGAAGACGGACGGCGAGAATGTGTCCGAGACAAGCGACAACGAGAGGATCGAGGCGATGAAGAGAGTCAACCCCAATTTCGTTCCCCGTGGTTGGATTCTGGACGAGGTCATCCAGCGAGTCGAGAAGGGCGGAGAGAGGGATGTGCTTAATCGCATCATGCACATGTCTCTTCATCCCTTTGAGGATGCCTGGGCAGGACAAACAGTCGATGGTGAAGAATACATAGGTGACAAGGAGGAGGAGTCGAGGTGGACTGATGACCCTCCTCGAACTGAGAGAGCCATGCAGTGCAGCTGTAGTTCATAGGCGGCGCAGATCTCCAAGATTTACTACTAGAAAATAAAAAGCAAAGCCAGTGTATTCAAGACTTTGCTTTGACATGTAAAATGCTTGACATGTAAAATTGATGGTATGTTACGACCGGCGGTAAGAGGCAGCGGTCATGGAGATTTACTCTTTCATGCTTCCATAATCGGCGTATTTATTTCTCTTGAGCACAAGATAGAGGAAGACTCGACTGATGCAACAGACGGTGCCGAAGCACGTCCGTTGCGCAAGCTCACCTACAATAAAATGTGCCCGTGTACAATTAATTTGGTGAAGAAGAAGAAGAAAAAGCGAAGAGGAGAAAAATCTTTGCGCGTATTATAAGAGGATCCAGGTGCTGCCAGGTCGACGCCTGTCGGCCTCAGGCAGACAGATTTGGCGGCTGTCCAATGAGAGAGGATGTAAATTAATCGCGGGCTAGCGCCGCTAAATCCATCACCCCCAAACATCAGGTTTCCCTTCGAGACGTCAACGACTGAGCATTATATTCGCCGCATCCGCGCCGCCTTTTGTAACGTCCACTTCCTTTAATACCCCCGTCAAGGCGACACGATGCTCCGACACACTCTAGCACGTTCGGCTTGGCGGACTGGCAGACGGGCAGCCAATGTCTCGCGGGCCTTTGCGACTACAACCCAGCGTCCTGCCGAGGTGGAGCTGACGATTGGTGAGCATCTTTTCGCTCTACCGAGCCATTGACTGTTGGAGGTTGGCTAACCGTGTCGGCAGATGGAAAGAAGGTGTCTATTGAAGGTATGCTTCCATCATTGGAGCCTTGGGAGTGCTTGTCTCTGACCCCTTTGCAGCTGGTTCAGCCCTTATTCAGGCCTGTGAGAAGGCAGGCGTAACAATCCCTAGGTATGTGCAACCCCCCCCCCCTCCTGACTACATCGAGTGCATCGTTGCTGACATCTTGCAGATATTGCTATCATGAGTACGAACCCGCCCGAGCCCTCCCTCCGATCGATGTCTCGCTAATATCTCCCCAGGAAGCTTATGATTGCCGGAAATTGCCGAATGTGTCTGGTTGAAGTCGAGAAGGCTCCGAAACCCGTGGCCTCTTGTGCCTGGCCCGTACAGCCTGGAATGG
>JABFEV010001091.1:0-33046 GCA_013618395.1 Fusarium domesticum | reverse complement strand
TCCTATCTCTTCCCCGAGATCCAACATCCCCGTGGGAGAGCTGGGTTCTTCCAAACCTCCCAGACCACCCGCGTAAACCTCCGTCTCGTCTTCCGTCATGGCCGACTCTGGTTATAGTCGGGGCAGTCTCCGTCTGCCTCGTGTCCGACCCGGCGCTGGCGTCTCGAGAAATTCGTCCATGCGATCCTCGGGCAACCCCAATGATGAATGCCGACTCCCCTCCGGTACCCCAGCTGGTGTGCATGCACTCCGTGCCGCTTCCTCTCGCTTCTCCCTCAACGAGCAGTTCGCCTCTACACGACAAGAGTATGAGCTGTGGGATGACGATGCGAGTTCCGTGTATGAGCAGGTGACCAATGCCTCCGAGGTGGGGGATCCTGATAACCGAGACAAGATCCTCGTGAGCTCTACCGAAGACTCTGTCTTGCTGTTTCACGCCGACAACATAGCCCCGGGACCGGATTCCCGGGACTGGGATTACTATGACCTCTTGTGCCTCGACCGGAGTTCCCACGACCTTAGCCAGGACGACATCCGAAACGCATACTACCGTCTCTTCCTCCTTTTCTACCCCGACAGCTACCCCGAGCATCTACGACCAATTGCTCGACAGCAGTTCCTCCGTGCTCAACAAGCTTTCGAGACTCTTATCAGCCCTACCCGCCGAGCGCAATATGATCTGGATGAGTACCTACAGTCCGATGATAACCGCGAAACGGCGTCCGCCTACGACGCAGCATTCAAAGAAGCTGTTCGGGACCGAATACAGAGTGGTGTGCAGACGAGCTCTGATCTAGGTGTACGGCTGAGCGCTTCAACAAGTAGAGACTCTCATACAGGTGATTCGGGCTCGAGACTTGTCGATTTCGCCCTCAGTCACTCGGTAGCAGTTGATCTTCCAACGTTACGAGATGCCCTACAACCGCAGGTCGCCCGTCTAGAACGTCTCATATCTCCACAAGAGCCCGACGCGATCGAGCTTTCACTTCCGAGAGTCGAGGTCGGAACGCCAACTATAACCATCTCCGGCTCCGTCTACGGTACCCCCAGAGATATCACATCACTGCCGATTGGCCTGCTATACGACCGCTACCAACCTCTCATGCCCCTGACAATTCCAAGAAGCCGGCTTGTTCAGCTCGTTCAGAACCGACTCGCCCCTCTGATCACACTCCGGTATCGACAAGAATTCCTGAACCCCACGTTGGTATCACCATTAGACACGACTAGATGGATCAAGACTGCCGTCGAGGTCGAGTCTGATATCCTCCCCGAGTTCTCCGCCACAAGCCGAGTCTATCATCATATCGCCCTCCCTAACTCATCGCAACCTACAATCATCGAAGCCACAGTTCAATCTTCTCGACATGCCTCTGATATGATCCCACGAGTTGCGCTCGGCATCCACCATGACCTCTTCAATGGCACGGCATTTTTGCGTGCAGACAGCGGTGATTGGGATTTTGGATCTAGCAATTTCTGTCGCTCCCTCGCCAAATTCTCGCGCATCAGTGCCAACGGCATGTCTAGCATCGGGTCTCCCCTCAAGACCGCCTCTAGCTTGGAGCTGGGCTTTCGCACAGCCTCCTCTCAGCGAGTACCACCTCCTGGCTCGTCAGATTCGCCCAGTGGTGAGTGCGGTATCAGAGGTTTGGACAGTGAAACCAGCCATTGCAAAGAGGGTACCTGGGCCGTATCTGCGGCTGCCACGTGTGCCTCCGTAGCCGGATTTGTGCGGTATAGCAAAGATCTCGTCCTACCATTTTTGTCCTCAAAATCCTCTACGCCAGAGATGTCGTTGGCGCGGTTGGAGGTGGAACTGTGCTCCAACACTTTCCAAGATCGACATCTAGCCCTCCGTAACCTCTTCTCCGTCGGCCGCTTCGCCAAGCTTGGCCTTGAGGTCGGTATCAGTCTTCATAGCTTGCACCTCTCTGTGTACTGGTCTCGGCTCGGTCAGCGCATCAATATCCCACTCCTCATCGCACCTAGCGAACCTGTCGGTGCTGGCATCCTCTTCTGGGCAGGCGCTTTGCCATTCGCTAGTCTGGCTGCAGTACAGCTTGGCCTCGGGCATCGTCGTCGTCGTCGTCGTCGTCGTCGTCGACATTCCCGACGACATGCTTCATCTGACCTTCCCATGACGGAAGCTCGCGTAACTGTAGCCCGTCAACGCTACGAGGCTGATAACGTTGCTGTCCTCCTTGCACAGTCTGTCGAAGCCAACCAGAAGCGTCAAATGTCCCTCGGCGGACTCGTCATCCTAAGTGCAAAACTCGGCGTCCCGGACGAAGAGGGCTCTCTCGCCACAGGCGAACAAGTCGCCGATGTAACAATCGCATTGGCCGCGCTCCTCAACAATTCTGCCGATACACCCGGTCAAACTCTCCACATTCCCCATGGCGTGCGCAAGACCCGTCTAATCGGGTTCTGGGACCCAGCGCCAAACCTCGACAAGGTCCTCCGCGTCGAATACTCCTTCAAAGGCGTCGAAGCCGTCATCGAGGTTGGCGAGCAGGTCGAGCTGACCCTGCCCCCACCGACCTAGATCTAAAACGCAGATTTATTACTCTGCATCTGTTTTTTTATGCCCGTCATTTTGTTTGCATATGAGTTTGAATACATGTATATAATCATGTGTTATGAGAAAAAAGATTGAATGAAGAATCTGGAGATTGGAAACGGTGGCACGAATAGAATGATTTAGCAATACAGGGGCCCCTTTTGGGAATATCGAGTATATTAGCAAGACCATCTCAACTCAATTAAGCTCTGTGTGCGAGTAAACACACAGGAGATGACCAGTACAGCATGTTTACGATATATACCGAGTGCTGAGAAGCCCTTCTTGATATCAGCACTGCATGCAATTCGCTGTGCCAACGGCCTCATTATAGGAAGAGTGCCTACTCTGACCCATACAGCCATCACGGGCAGAACAAGTAGATGACAAAGGAAGATCGATCGTTTTGACGCTGTGTATCTACTTACACACACACACTCCAACCCAGTCTCCAACCCGATACAGCCCCGAGGCCTATCTTTTGCCCGCTTAGCCGTCTTCCCATTAAACGCGACCGCGCGCGCACAGAAACGCCAGCCCAGTTATGAAGATAAAGAAAAGGAGACAAAAAAAAGGACAAGTAATAAAAAGGATTGCCCAAAGCAATAGAAGAGACCTAAAGTCTGTAATGGCCCTTAATTATGTGGTCATACCAGCAAGACTCTGAATCTCATCAAAGGCTCAACTAGCGATCGTCTCTATGGGGGCTGCTCTCGCTGTGGGTTGAATCGCTCAATCGGCGGGTTGACGAGGTTTGCGATGCTGCTTCGATACTAGGGCAGCAGCCTTGGGCCTGACAGTCGTCGATGCACTCAAGCAGACACGCGTCACCCTTGGCAGATCCATCGGCGGCTCCGTCAAGTGCAAGAGACGCAGCCTCTTGCTCGTGTTGGTGCTTCTGGTCAAGACAGAACTCGGGTTGAATAGTAGCACTGTGGATGCCAAAACCATGGAGGCACTTTCTCGCCCGACGAGCCAACTCCATGTACTTCTCGCCACTATGCGAGTGGAGAGGGAACGAAACCTGGATATGCATGCTGGCAACGAGCTTGGTGTCCGAGAGCTGCCACACATGGATGTGGTGGCATGTTATGACCCCGGGAAGTTTTTCGATATCTTGGCGGATCTCCCGAACACTGATGTGTTCGGGGGTAGCTTGGAGGAGAACTCGCGCGGTGGCTCTTGTGAGGGGAATTGAAGTCTTGAGAATGATGGCGGTGATGAAGAGAGAAACAGCGGGATCGGCGTAGAGCTTGCCAGGCCAGTCAGTAAGCCAGATGATGAGAGCCGTAACCATGACACCAATATTCCCAAGCATATCGCCAATGACGTGAAGGATCATGGCGTTCATGCCCATATCGTCGTGGCTATGTCCAGACTTTTTGCCAGGCTTCTGAGGCTGTGTGTGGTGGTGACCGTGGTGAACGCTCGAGTCGCGTCGGCCTCGGCGGGCAGGCCCGTGGGAGTGAGGGTGAGAGTGAGAGTGGGAGTGAGCTGTCTGCTTCTGCCCACCCATAGTTCCATTTCCCTTAGAAGTGCCGGCGAGGAGGGGCGACTCTTCATTTGCTCCCTCCTCCTCGATTATCAATGGGTTGTTGTCAGATTCGGCGTCACTCTCACTCGGAGAACCTCCAGGCGTGTTCATGCTAGCGGCGATAATATCCTGTCGGAAACTGGCAGGGTGAATGCTCATATCCTCGAAACTAGCCAGGCGGGAGTGGCCACTCTTAATCGACCGGCGACGATCCCGGCCTCGAGAGTGCGCAGAGGTGCGGCTAGCGCCAGTACTGGACTCTTCTCGACCGTGCCGCTGCTCGTCAAACCTAATACGCCGAGTATCGTGGCAGTCGGTGCCAGATCTGTCGGCGGTAGCACGACGGACAACAACCTCAGGGAGGACATCGCCGACACTACCGTTCTCGTCGGCAATGTGAGAGTGGGGAACGAGGCCCTCCTCTTCATCGTGGCCGTGGCTGTGTGAATGACTGTGACCATGGTCGTGCCCGCCAGGCCCGTGAGAGTGGCCATGACCACCGAGAACGAAGAAGCCGACGAAGTTGGACAAGAGGCCGGCAGAGCCAACGATGAGCATAAGCTTGGGGTTGTCGATCTCGGGAGGCTCAACGAATCGGGTCAGGGCTTCGAGGACGATCGAGACGCAGAGGGCGATGAGGAAAACGGCATTGAAGAAGGCACCCAAGATTTCGGCGCGCACCCACTGCAATTTGGTCAGTTATAGTTCTCAATAGTGAACATATGGATGTAGACGTACTCCAAAGGTGAATTCATCAGTGGTAGCCTTTTGCGCTGCCGACACAGCCCAGAGACCAATTACTAAGGAAATGATATCGTTAAGCTGGATAGGATGTTAACAAGAGCGCAATAGTCACGTTGACTGGCTTACCATGTGAAAGGCATCGGCCATAAGAGCGAGAGAATGGGCGAGGAAACCGGTAACAAGTTCAAGAAAGAAAAAGACCGTATCAATGGCAATCATAAGCTTGATCCGAGTACTCTTGGACCAGGCCATTTTATCAAGTAGACCCATGGCGAAGAATGATTATCGCGCCGTCGAGGGCACTGGTTATGGATTAGACTGAAACAAGAACAAGAAGAGTTGTCGATGGAGGAGAGTGGAAGAAGCGATTGTAGGAGAAGAAGAATTTGGATGGTGATTTGCGATGACGAATGTGACAGTGGGCCACGAACAAATGGGAGGGACCAGAAGGGGGCAGCTGGTGGAAGTGGCGCTGAAAGTCGCGACCTGAGACTAGTTAAAGACTGATAATATATGAAGTGCCTGAGAGCGAGATCGCCAGGGATCAGGGCTGGTCGAGACAAACTTCAGGGAGAAGCAAGTCGAGAGACGGACACGAGACCCCACTCGTTGGATAACAAATACGTACCGAAGAAGAGTTTTTCGGCAAAGCTTGAGCTAAGTGAATAGCAACAGTGCTAAGGGGAGAAGAAAAAGAGAAGAGAAGGAATGATTGAGATGAACAAGGATGGGACGACCCAAGAGATTAATACTACAGTACTAACGTTAGGTAGGTCCATCAACTGAGAATGTGTGTTTAGTTTCTACCGACCGAAGGTTGTGGCTAACTAACACCTTGTGCCTTGAAGACATTGGTGCAGGTGGCAAGGGCTGATTGCAAAGCAGATGTGAGAATATTTTGTATATTACAACGAAGAAAGAGAGACAAAAAAAAAACCCCTTTCTACCTACCTAAGTACCTAGTAGTTTTGGCCACAGCGCGACCACGAGAAAAGGTAACAACGAGAGAAAGAACGATTGTTCATCATGTACTAGATAGGCAGATAACACTTCGTCTTTGCTCATGCCTTACCCGTTTGGAAGGATACAGACAGGGTAGGTAAGGCAAAAGCGAGTGGAGAGTGAGAGTTAAATTGACTGCCACAAACCTCGTACGGGGGGGACCTTGCCTTGAGCCAGTTCAAGAAATCAATTGCCACAATGACAACGATGTGTATCAATCACGATGTAGGTAGGTAAGGGACGAGCAATGTTTGTTTTGTTTGTCCTCTTTGGCTTTTGTACTCTGCTGGACTGTGCTAGACTGGTCTAGGTAATTAGACATAGCTCCCAGCACTCGATGTTACACCAACATTAAATTTTCCAACTAGATGGGTTTGTTGTGATGGCCATTCTTTCATTAAAGATTGTCCTGTTTAACAAAGCTATTAAATGGTCCAACCTGTGTTACTCTGTTGAGTCCTACTACATAATACCACGTACGTGCAACAGGATATTATAAGTTATAACTCGCCGAAAACAATTCCCCCATGGATATAACTTGACCCTCTAGTTTAGCCCATTTCCCATCTCGGCCGTTCGATCCACTGTTGCCCTTAGCTAGCATTTGCCTAAGTGCGACTAACGAACGCCGACTTGATGATCATTCGTAGGAACACGTTTCTAAATAGGATTCTAATCTGTGCTCTACCTGTTAAGAACATCATCATTGGAATTGGACTCGATAACCACGACTTGCTACCCGAATTATACGGAGTACAAGGGACCAAAGAGTCTCTGGTCCGAACCAACAAGGCACCATCGATGAATTACCTAGTTGTAGTTACCTTGGATTCTACGAGGATCTAGATATTATGGGACTAAAAGAGTGGAGACTTCATAAAGCTCATAACATCGCATCGGTTCGGGACGGATGCTCGTCTTCCGCTGGTGTCTACATGATCTCTCCGATCTTCGGGACGTTGTATCTTCGAGGATCAAGACGGGCCTGCTCTTAAAGAATCATGGTAACAGCATGAATGTCTACGTCAATGATTGGTATTGGTATTGCCTCATTCTCGACAATGGCCGTGACAAGCCAATACATGCCTAACTCAACTCCTTGCAGTGTTCATCACACTTGAACCTATAACTGGCTGCACTACCGAACTTTCAGCTCTCCACAATCCCAAGGTGGCTGCGGGTATGATTAGCTCCATCTTGTAGGTCCCCCTATCTGAGCTCCTCGGCTCATGTTAGAGCGCCGCCCTCACCTTGGCAAGGGATTGAGTAGATATTGAAAGTGATAAGATTGATTAACAATTTTGCTACTCGTATGATCAAGGAATTGTAGTCTCCGGACCACAATCACCTTGCCACTGTTCCCCATCTTGATGCTCAGTAGACCGGTCACTGTCTTTTGTAATGGGACATGTTGCTTCAGGTTTGAACAATTGTGATAGGACCATGGCCGCTGTATTTCGTATCACCCATGATGCATTATAAGCAACAGCATTCTGCTTTTCTTTAGTTAAAGCCCATTTTCTTAACCTAACGCAGCAATACGCACTCCTTTGCAACGTTGAACAGCCTTTGCATCTGGTTCATAAGAACGGTCACCGCAGCTGCCACTCATCTGTGCCTAACTTCCGATGTTGTGGCATCGGTCGGCCGCCTCCCTACACACAAAGCGTTAATAAGCTGGTAGCATAATACCGACTTACGTTCGAAGTTATCCTTAAGTGGGTTCGTGGAAGTGATAAAATAATTTCATGAGAAGGCTGTACTAGTTATTAAGGAAGCATTCCCACCAGGTAGGTGGTAGTCTCATGATAAGAAAACCGGACGTTTATATGCTGGTAGCTGATTAGCAGACGGTATAGTCTAAGGTTCATCGTTTTAGCGGATAAGAAGAAAAAAGTCTTTCTTTACTAAAGTCATTCATATAAAGGAGAGTCGCTGAAATAACAATACTATGATAACTCGGAGGCGCAGGCATGAGTTGCCATGGGTCCCTCACCTAAGCTCCAGTTTACCCCGCCTATGCGTCCCGTCATCAAGTCGCCAGGCGGGGCAACCAACACGCCATCATCGTCACAGGCAGGAGCTTCCCGTACCTCCAGCCAACGTCAACATGCTATCTGTGCCTTGCCATTTGAAACGTGTTACCTGTCTATTTCGTGCATCAAGTACCTCCAACTGAGACGCTGAGCCACCAGAAACTTGCAACTTGTTAGGCCTAACATCGTCGTTGTGCTGCTTTCACCACCCCATCAGCCTCAACAACACCAAACCTTACTTGCTAAAGCATGGCGACCCGACCCGCAACAAAGGCTGGCTCATGGTATAAGAGGGATCCTGCAAGGCTCAAGCAGGAGCTGCAAGACTATTTGGCTCGTGTTCCCGACACGATTGATGGGCAGCCGCTCCCTGTTCAAGGCGCCAGAGTCATCATTGCCCCGTAAGTCTTTGACCACAGCTCAAGCATGAAATCCTATCATCTAAAGACATTACACAATAGCCATGCAGGATATGACTACTCCGGACCATGCGCTGCCTGGGCGTACAAAAGTCTCGATCTCAGCCGGGTGAAGCGTGTGTTCGTCCTGGGACCATCTCATACTTTCTATCTTGACGGATGCGCGGGAACGACGTTTGCCAAATATGCCACGCCCTTTGGTGAACTCACTGTCGATCTCAAGATGGTAAGAGAAATCCAGGATCATGCTGATATGTCTGATATTCCCCGCGAGAATGACATTAGCGAGCACTCTTTGGAGATGCACCTGCCTTATCTGTATCTCCGCTGCGAGCAGGAATTCGGCTCGTCTGAACACTTCCCCCAGATCGTGCCGTTGATGATTGGCGACAACGATGGCCATGGCGAAAAAGGCGTGGGCCAGGCTCTGGTCCCGTACCTCAAGAACCCCGAGAATGCCTTCATCATCAGCTCCGACTTCTGTCACTGGGGCCGCCACTTCAGTTATCTGGTTTATTCCCCGACTAACAGCCCAGGCGACTTGATCAAGCTACGGGCATCCGATTCCAAGCCGAATGGCCCACCAATTCACGAAACTATTAGAGCGATTGACGTTGCAGCCATGGACGCCGTGGAGAGTGGAAGACATGATGCGTTCCTCAGCAGTCTACGACAAACGAAGAACACAGTTTGCGGAAGGCATCCCATCGGTGTCACGCTGGCGGCGCTCGAGAAGCTTGGTAAAGAGCCCGAGTATGCTGGCAAAGGTCGCTTCAAGGTCATACAGTACGATCGCAGCGAAATGGTCGAGAGGCCCAACCAGACGAGCGTCAGCTACGTGTCCGCGTATGCTGTCCTGTGAGCACAGAATATCGCACACGAGGAGTTGGGCAAAGTTGGTGAGATTGGTGGGTATAGAAGCATAAGCAATGACGGTGGTGAAATCCGAGTCGGGTCGCTGGATCAATGTATGACGGAGTTTGATTGTGCGGGTCCGGAGAGAGAGACAATGTCATCAAGAGAAGAGTCGAAGAGTCGAAGAGTCGAAGAGTCGTACTGCCTTGATTATCTTGGACGATCGTGATGTAGTTCTTCATTCCAGTGCTCAGTTTTGGGAGGTAATAATACAGTAGGATCATCCCCTCCGCAATAAAAAACATTCAAATCGGAAGTGAGGTATCCGTATCAGCTTATGCTTTGACAAGAAGCCTATGGCTGGGGCTGAAGCATCCGTGGCATGAGCCAAAAAAAAAAAAGAAGACAAGGGGGGAAGTGGAACAAGCCCTAGAAGCCTTGTAAGACGGATCCTTCTAAAATGGAACGGCACGGAGGCTGAGGCCATTCTCGACAGAGCCTTTTGTATACTGAACGTCAGTAATTCATACGGAATACTATTGTAGGGCACAGGTTGTTCATGACCAGTGGCCCTTCTAGAGAGACATTATGATTCTCCGTATAAACCCGTTTTAAATGCGTACATACTAAGACCTGTAGAGCCTTCTTGGCCTTGACTTTTTCTTCCGAGTGTTCCCACTCAACCCCCCATGCAAGCGAAGCTTGTTCGAGACCCTGGCCCAAGGCGGCCTTTGCAAGCCATGTCTCTTTCGCTCATCTTCAGCTTGGCACTCGTAGGCTAATCTCGATTGATACAAGTGATGTGATCTCGCGGAGGAGCTGAGTGGCAATATTACATGCATCTTCTCTGCTAGAGTTCAAAAGAGTTTCTGTAAATGAATGTGGGAGCTCTGTCAGATCAAAAGCACCTCAAAGTACTACGTAACAGTTCTGTCAGCATTGCTGGGAAGAGGCGCAGCTTACATGCATTTCAGCCGCATCCTTCGACCGTTGATTGACCAGAGAGACTCACTCTTAATATTCACTATGCAATAATAATGGATGCAATTGTCGTCCGTCACGTCCGTCACGTTTATTGCGGTTTCACATTCAAAGCGGCAGCACAGACAAATTCATTGGATACACTTAGACGTGTTCCCAAGACGAGGTCTGTGATGCTCTTGTACTTAGGACCACGACAGACTTGATGATCTTCAAACCTGTACCAAAAGGTGAAACAAGGGGTGGGACCCTTTTCAATGACCCTCACACGGATCCAGTGACCTGAACCGCCCCTGAAATTCTCTTGGGGCAAAGCAATTGGAGTCGGAGGATTGTCGCATCATTCTTACGAGTGCCACAGGTTTGCTGAGAGCAGGAAATGTTTCTGGTCATTGTTGAACGACTCTTGTGGAAATGAATAATGAGCGGTCAAGGGGCATAGATTGCCTGAAGACGGATGTTTAAGGAATATTACATCGTGTCTCCTCCAACAACGCCTTATCAAATGGTCCCTCGAAATTGACGGAACTAACTACCTACGTGTGGGCCCAGGCCACACCCCAGCAGCACCTCCTTCAATCATCAATGCCCCAAACGGACAGCCACTGGAAAATGCCAGCCCCCAGCCCTCTCTGAAAGAAACTCAAGCGCCAGAAAAGCTGCGACACTAAAAAAAGGTACCTGAAGAAGGGAGACAAAAAGTGGCTTGCCTGGCTTGCTTCGTACCTGCAACCTAATTCTTACTGGCCACCCAATATCCATCAATCTCATCTCACAGGGAAGGCTCGCACCCTGAACTCGCACTCTCTTTCCCTTGTACTAGTCCGTCGGTATTCTTCATTCCCTTTTCGTCGTTTTACTTTTCTTTTCCCGTCATCCACATCATCGCTTTCCTTCTCGTGTTTCCCTTTTAATCACTTTCGTCCAGTATCTGCCTCTTATACAACAAGACGCACGCAACAAGCCTCGCCATTCGCGCTGAATCATTATCCGCGACTTCTGTCTCCTTCGCTGCGCGACGAGATCACAACTCCTTTTTGCATCGATACCCTCCACCGATCAGAGACACCAAGACCTCGCCAGCACACGATTCGAACCTCGTACACGACCTCACCGCGCGAGAGCTCACACAAGAAAGCGTTATCACGCACAAATTCAGCTTTGATTTTCTTTCCACAGAGCTCTCTAGCTCAGCTGCCCACCATGAGTGTTAGTCTCCACGTCTTTTTTTTTCAATTTTTGCCTGCACAGTCCTACGAAGCTTGTTCCATTCAGGGCTGTCACTTGCTGCCGAAATATTGCTTCCCTGTCCATCAGTCTGCATTTATCTCACTATCCCTGAACACTTCCGCTAACCGTGATTCCAGTACGGGTCAGTCCATTCCTCAATATTTGCTTACACTGAGTGAAATTGTTCCTAACACTCAAACAGATACAGCAGACAAAACCCCTACGACCAGCCCGATAACGGCTACAGCGGCGCGTACGACCCACCTCCTGCTGGCGGTTATAGCAACAACGGCGGCGGTTATGGAGCCAACAGCGGCTACAACAGCCCTCGCTCACAAGGCTATGGTAGTAAGATTTCATGATTGTTGGCAACAAAGGAGTTGTTAAAACTAACCAGTTTGACTATTAGACAGCGTCGAGATGGAGCCTCTTGCCCACAATGCCAGCTCTTTTGGCCATGGCGACCCTAATGCCATCCTGAACGAGTGCCGTGAGATCGACCGAGGAGTCGACACCGTTGAGCAGAACCTCGAGCAGCTCCGCACAATTCAACAGCGAACTCTTGATGATGCCGACAACTCTGCCACTTCGGCCGCCAACCGCCAGCTCGATGTCTTGTCTACCGAGACCATGGCTCTCTACCGTGACCTCACTGAGCGCGTTCGCATTGTCAAGTCTAGCCCCGATGCCAACACCCCCAAGAACAGCCCCCACGTTAGCCGTGTCGACCGTCGTCTCAAGTCGGCCATTACACAGTACCAGCAAGTCGAGTCGCAGTTCCGAAAGCGAACCCAGGACCAGATGGCCCGTCAGTATCGCATTGTTCGCCCCGATGCTTCAGAGCAGGAGATTCGCGCCGCTGTTGAGGATACCTCTGGTGGCCAGGTCTTCAGTCAAGCTCTCATGCAGAGTGACCGTCAAGGCCGCGCCCGTGCTGCTTTGAGTGCCGTCCAGGATCGCCATGCTGCTCTTGTCAAGATTGAGCAGCAAATGGTGGAGCTTGCGCAGCTCTTCCAGGATATGGACACCTTGGTTGTCCAGCAGGAGGCTGCTGTTATGCAAATCGAGCAGAAGGGCGAAGAGGTTGTGGAGAACCTTGACAAGGGCAATAACGAGATCAATGTCGCCGTCAACACCGCCCGCGGAACGCGCAAAAAGAAGTGGATCTGCCTGGGTATCTGTGGTAAGCTTTTTTTGCACGGCCTTTTTTTGTCGACAGTATGCTAATTTTGGAAACAGTGGCGATCATTGTCATTATCGTCATTATCGTGCTCATCTATATCTTTGTCATCCGACAACAGAACAACGGCGGCGGCAACAACAGCAAGCGAAGTCTCCTCGAAGAAGCTGCTGCTGTGCCAATCGCCAGAGTTCCCCTTGGCCAGGTTTCCAGGATCTTTGGTCGCCGAGCTGCCGATGCCAATACGGCCTCCCAGGCTCTCGGCCGCTTGGGCCGCGAACGTTTGCATCTCCCTCAGATGGTGCAACGCTAGAACATTGATCTCTAGCCGTGTTTGGTAAATTGCAGGACAATACAATTTGCATGCAGTTGGAGGTCAGAGTGTCGAAAGCCCGTCCTACTGACCAAACAGATGCGCAAACTGGTGAACGGGCATATATATATGCAGTTTTGGGTACGAGCTAAGGGTAATCCTGCTCTGTCGAAATATGTACGCCTGGTTGGAAATGGGCAGTATTCCCGTCTGGACTAGACATCCCTTGCTTTAGGTAGCCTGGACAACGCCGTCTTTTTTTTTTTTTTTTTGTATGCTTTCGTTTCGCGATTTGCCGGAAGAGCAGAACCCTGTTGTTTGCTAACAATTCTGGAGTTGTTTCCCTTTCTATATGCATCACTTAAAAGGCGTTACTAGTACAAGCTTTAATTACAATCCTTTTCTTATTTAAACTGGGCTATCGACCTAGCACTTTTCGAAATGCTTGTTACGTGAGGATTCTTTCATCTCTGATGTTTTGCTTAGAGGTTGAGTTTCTCGCGTAAACCTAATATGACAACACTTGACGTGAAGGGATAGATAACCTGTTCCTTTACTACTTGCATGTATGAGCTTAGAATCGAATAAAAAACCCTGGCTGCAATGCTTGCTAAATCAAACGCTTGGATCTTTCATTTCCTTACACCGATAATCAATCTGCCAGTATGCTTAAAAGGTCATGGGTTTCTTATTCTCCATTGTTGAAACGTAACAATCAAAGGAGTAGATAATGCCGTGCCTTCATGACGTGGTCATCCTAGACCTGATCGTAAGCATTGACAATAAGCAATGGAGCAAAGTGTAGGCTCACCTGTCCAGTATCGACTTCCTGTCCAATATAAAAAAATACGCCCATGCCGAAACATCTGCGTATATCGTCCGAGATCATGACACACATTCAAAATCATCAATTTTTAAATCATTCCCGTTTCCTCTCATTCTCATCATCCACGATAGCTTCATCCGCAACACCCTCTTCCTCGCCTACCTGCTTTTCCTCCGCCGTCGGTCTTCTCCTCTCACCCTCACCGACAACCTTCTTCAGCACCCCCATTCGTCTCTTGAAATCATCCGCCAGCGCATCCACGTCCTCTCTCCGTCCGGGGGATACGCTTCCCGAGCTAGGTAGGTTGTCTGGTCGCATCTCGACAGGTTCGCGCTCGACGCCTTCTACTCGGAGCATCAGGGCGCCGTCATCGTCGCCTTCGCTCTGCTGCACAGCCACGTGGGATGTTGTGACCGCAAAGTCAGGCGTCAGGCTAGCAGCCCATGATACAGCCCAGCGACCTGAGTCGCCCTCCGGCGCGGGCTGTAGGTCGACGACGAGGGCGCGATGGGCGGGGTCCGTTGCGGTCGCGAGGACGGAGGAGTCGTCGTCGGAGAAGAGGTAGTGTATGCGAGGATGCACAGTTGTGTTTGTGGTGGAATTGGTAAGAAGCGTAAACAGCGGCTCAAAGGGTGGTTCTGGCGTAGCATCGGTGTCACGGCGGTGGAGCTCATCTCGTTCAGGTTCAGTTCCGATATCGTGTGGGGACGTTGCGCCGGACATTATGACGTGGGCTACTGATGGGACGACGAGGGCATCTTAGGCGGGCCAGCAGTAGTGTTATAAAGAAAATGAAAGAAGGAAGAAAAAAGTGTTCAGTAAAGATGGAAACTTTGTAGAAGAGTTCCTGCAGATGATTCTCTTTTGAGTTTCCAAAGATGACGGAAGCAACATGTTATACTTATCTTATCGCCACGTGGTAGATGTACCTATGTAAGGCACCGTTTGCAGGGTTCTAGGTGGCTCAGATGGGGAGGATATCGTGACTTGACATGTGACGACTGATGTCGAGTTTACCAGCGTTGACTACTGACATTGATTGACAAGGACATGAAGCCCATAATTTGGAATAGCAGGGTCGAAATTGTTTTCCCATTGACCCTCTCTTTCTTTCTTCATCCGAGGGACTTCTTTTTAATGAGTTGTTTGTTGTAACATATGTCCACTCCAACGTCACACATACCACGCCATTATGTCGTCTCTCAACCAGGCTCCCCTGCCCCTTGCTTCCATCTAGAAATCCATTGGGCCAGGAGACTTGTCACTGTTGTCACATATGGTCTTGGGCAGGTGCGAGATGTGGTTGATACGCACCCACAAGAGAGAGAGGCAGTGCGATATCAGTCTTGATATTACAGAAAAACGGGAGAAACGCCAGTCCTTTTCTAATCTAATCGTGGTATACTTTTTCCCTCTCCTTTATATGAACAGCCCTTGCCAGAGGACTTGATGTTTTCCACCCATCTCAATTCTATAGTCGTGATTTTAATCATATGCGCCAGCTACCCAGATGTTTCCGGGACCAGCCGAGGAATAAACAAAGGAGATCTAAATGGTAATTGACGACACCGCTGAATGCCCCTTCGTCCAAAGTGCATCGTATCAGATTGAAACGCCGTCCAGTTTATCGCTTAGCAAAAGAAAAAGGCGCAAGGAGACCTTGTGAGGAAATACGACCGCAGATCCAGGTTGTGATATCCCTGAAGGTGGTATTGTGTCGCGTGAGAAGAGGAGCTTCCATCTCAGCTACTCAGGACGAGTGCAGGGCACGGAAACCCGCTGCAATTAGGCTTCTTGACTTTTCTTTGGCATCGGCTGGTCCGTTCCAGTAGTAAAGACCCTATCGTACTTCGTCAGCCCTCTGTTATTTTTGCCGGTACACATCACTTACCCCTAACCCTTTTTGCTTGCAGAAGCCAGCTTTGGTTTTGACAGTGTCCGGGTTGTCGTACGTCACAAATCCACCGTCGGAGCCGACGCACTGCGCCGCTACATGTCGCTTATCAACAACTTCCTTCGATCCCTTGCGCGGCAGCTGGTTGTAGTCGATGCTGCCGTCTTGACCGGCCCCTCCACGGAATCTGTGCCCTGGGCCAGTGCAGTGGAGGAAACTTCGTCCAAAGGTCGGAATACCGAGCAAGATCTTGAACGCGGGGAACCCCTGAGACATGAGGTATGAGACCCCCGACGAGCCTGACGTCTCGTCCTTGTTCATGGAGTAGAGCTGAGCGTGGTGTCCGCTTTTTGCAGTCCAGGTGCCGTAAAAGTCATAGGCCATCAGGTTGATAAAGTCGAGATAGTCGGCCGTTACCTTGAGATCAATAAATTGCAGAATGGCTTTGCTGGCTGGCAGATCTGCCGTGAGAACGTAATGATCCTCGGGCAGGTGAATACGAACGGCCGCCAACAAAGCAAGAAAGTCGTGACCTTGCTGGGCATCACATGGATATTCCCATGCAACTATGTCGAATGTCAGCTCACTATTCTTCTCCTTTATTATTCCAGTGCTTTGAGTTGCTGCCGAGATACTCACTGTCGATTCCGTCCAAGCCAGATGCTTCGACGAGACCTCGGGCTGATCGAGCAAAATTGTCCCGCAACAGAGTGCTCGATGCCACCAGAGGAAACATGTTGGACGAGTTACTACCACCCACCGACAACACAACACGTAGGTGAGGATGCTTCTGCTTGAGATGCATCAAAGAACCCAGTCCACCCTGTACACCGTCTACAGGCGCCCCGGCATCCGCCCACTCGTCACTTAGCTACAACCAAGTCAGTGTTTGCTGTAACGTGACTCAAAGTCTTATGGAAGAGGCGGGATGCAAACATACAAAAACAAACCCGTCTGCCGAGACATTTGCATAGGCGTAGTAAACGTGATTGATGCAGCTGTAATTCATCATGCCCGGGGTGTCGCCCGAGTATATACGGGAATTGGGGAAATATACAGCGTTGGTGTACATGACGCCCGAGGCGATCTGTGACTTGCGCGAGCTCATGATGGCGAGCTGGCACAGAGGCGAGAGACAAGCAGGAATGAAATGAGAGAATAAGACAATATAATTATGAGAGAATGAAATTTTGGTCAGGAGAGCCAGCTAATCAAGCCAAGACTGTGTGAAGGACCGTGGGAGAGTTGGCTGTTGGAGGCCGTTGTTGGACCAGCAAGTGAGAATAACACTCTGAGAAGGCTGAGAACTGTAAAGCTTCTAAATCAAAACAGAACAGACAATGTCCGCTGGGCAAAGAAAAGGAGTCAGCCAAGCTTGGAGAGATGGCCGAATAGCACCATGCCTATAGTCTCTCGAAGGATGGCCGACCTATTT
Source organism: Fusarium domesticum (assembly GCA_013618395.1). Taxonomy (NCBI): domain Eukaryota; kingdom Fungi; phylum Ascomycota; class Sordariomycetes; order Hypocreales; family Nectriaceae; genus Fusarium; species Fusarium domesticum. The sequence continues at coordinate 16,034 of JABFEV010001091.1, read as the reverse complement.
AAGAATGGGAGTGAGGGCCAGCGAGGGCCAGCAAGGGCCGACGCAGGAAAAGCACAGGACAAGGACAGCACACAGAGCACGGTAAAACACCGCATAGGACAGCACCAGATAGCAATTATGAGCTTGGTCAGAGATTCCAAGGGCCGGTCGGCTGGCGTGGAGCAGGGACCAGTGTCCAAATTAGACGGGAGGGTCCAGGATGCGACGGACGCCTTTTGAAGCGTGACATAATTGCGGGGAGTCTTTTTCTCGAAGGGATGGATGCTGAGACTGGCTGATGTGTTGTTTATGCTGGGGCTAAAGGCCAGACGAGGATGAGCCTGTAACAGCAGAGGTGAGGGTGAGCCTGTGAGAACGTGTTTGAGGGTGATGATGGTGATGGTCGTGATGAGGACGAGGTGGAAATTGCTTCATCGCTTCATCTCCTCGGTCCGCGTCGCTTACTCTCTCGTGTTATCCTCATGCTTGGACCATCTTGGATTTCGGAAACGTCCAATGTATGTCTGGCTGTAATAACCGATGAGCCTTGACGGTACAGTATTTCCGAAGACGAGACCGCTCTTTTGGCCTGTGAGAACAACGCACATGAAGATCCGGGGGTTGTCGTGGGCTTGGAAATGGGGGAATTAACTGCTTTGGGTGCGGGGGCCGCTAGATCCTTTGACCTTGAGAAGGGAGGACAGTGTCTATTGGAGACAAGTGCAGTCATGATCTCTCCTGCATGTCCCTCTCTTGCTCTTTCTTGCCTTTCCTTCTGTCAGAGGAAGGCCCCATATCCTAACAAGGCAGGTGCAGCTAGACAATCAAAAACGTTAAACAAAAAAAAAATGCAAAAAGATGAGACGCAAGGTCAAGCCAACCAGGACGACACACACATAACTGTCGACCGTGCTTTTCCACACTTCTATTACCCGTAACCTGACGTGCAGGACGCCGTTCGTTTGTGGGAGATGAGCTATAGCGCGCGCTCGTTTGAAGAATATTGGATTGTCCGATTCGTGCTGGTTAATGTCAGAACCCCCAAGTTAAGCTGACGGACGCACCGGGACCGTCAGATGAGGAAGCTAGCAGTCAACCATGACATCTCGGCGTTATCCATGAAGGATGAAACAGTGTCAGACAAGAAGAATGCTCTTGTCATTCATCCATCGGCAGGACACGGTCGATCCAAGACATGGACAAGGACAAGGACGAGGACCCTCCTCGCCCACCTAAATCTATCTTAATATTGTCTAATTCTATTGTAATAAATCTAATTGAATTTCTTTCAAGTTGATACTTCGAATATGGATTATCTAAGCACTAATAAAGAGGCTAATATACGCCTTGCTATTGTTAAGGCTGACTGTATTGGCTAAAGAGAGTCTGCAAATATTAAAGCTATTCTAAGCTCAATATTAAGATCTCGAAAGAAAGGAGCCACTAATATCTATTATAAAGAAAAAGAAGTAAAAACTCTTAAAGGATTAAGAAAGAAATTTTATATAGTAAATTAAGCTTTAAAAAGAAGCTCAGCACTCTATTGTAAAGGCTAAAATTAAAGCTTTTGCAATATCCCTAGCTAGATGTTTCAATATTAATACTTTATAAACTTTAGAAAGTTAGGATTTCTATAAGTAGGTAAAGTATATTAAAAGATGTTATAACTAACATTAGTTAACTAATTACTAATAATAGGCAGGTTTAAAGAGTTGTCTTTAGCCCGCTCCCTAACTCTTTTATATATTAGTTTAATAACTTAGTATAAATAGTAATCTCTATAAAATAAGACCTTAAGCTTATTACTAATAGCAGGGAGTTTTTTACTCCCTTTATAGTTTGTTGGGGATCAGAACAACACCAAAACCACAGCGCGGGTAAAAGGAAATAGAAGAATAAGACAAGAAGATCACAGATTTAATATAGAATCTGTATCTTCCAATAGCAATTGGTAAAGTAAAATAAGTGAAATAGTTCTTGATCAATTGATCTAAATGAACTTCACTTCAAAATAAAGACAAGCGTCCCTTGACTGGGCAAAATAACTTCTTTAATTTATGATAAAATGCGATGATGATTCTTCGATCCTCGTCCCTCTGGTTGCGCTTGAGGGACTGGTCTTTGTAGGTTGAACTACGTGACCCCTAAGAACTGTAAAGTCTAACTTGTGCAAAGCATCTCCCTCCAACACAACACGAATTAATATATATTCTTATATTTAACACTTCCTGTCCCTATGGGGCTCCCTTATATTAATTATTTCAGGCCTCTAGGGGCAGCCTAAATACAAGAGCTCCCTCCTCGCCCAAGTCCGCACCGAGAAGATCGGGTTAAACGCTTTTCTCCGGGGAAGGAAAGTACCGGGATTTGACTCGTCGCTTTGCCCTTGTGGAAGGGGCAGAGAGACAGCAAGACATATCGCGATCTTTTGTCCCCTCTATGAGAAGACAAAACTGCGGACTTTAGGAAGTTGGGATTTCTACAAGTGGGTGAGCACGCCGAAAGATGCTGTGGTATTAGTTAACTGGTTGCTGGCAACGGGAAGGTTCGAAGAGTTCTCTTTAGCCCGTTCCCTCGAGGCGGAATGGGAGTCTGCCTCAGCTACCTAACTTCTAGTTATATGTTGGCTTGATAACTTAGCATAGTGATCTCTGCAAAAACGAGACCTTGAACTTATTACTAGTGGTCGGGAGTTTTTCACCGCCTTTGTGGGGGTTTCTTTCGCAGGATCTCGAGTTCTTCTATATGGCCAAATACTTGGACCGTAGATAGTAAATCAAATTATATATTTCAGGCCTCTACGTTGTAAATAAACCTAATCCTTACATCTTTAAAGTCAAGCAATCATTGTGAGGGCATTTCAGCTTATGCTCAGTCTCCTTTAATCAGGGCTCTTGGTTGCTACTTGAGTGTTTACGTATAATTATTTAATAATGCGCTTGACAGAATGACTCTGTGACTGTTAAATCTGACACAAACAACCTCCGGTATCGATACGATAAAGCACAGCAGCTTCCTGATGTGCTAAACCAGATACAAAGTGAGGCAGATTACAATGCTCGAATCTCGATCTTAATAAAAGCTGGGTATTCAAGGGTCGAGAAGTTCGCCACTATAACCATATCTATTAGTTATGATCAAAATCCGAGCATTGTGTTCTTCCTCGCTATAACCATGCAGACTAAGCGTGCGTATCTACTTCGTCAGATAGATTGTAGATTGGTAGGAAGTCATTGAGAATGAGACATCTACTATTTTTTTTTCTGTGCCCCAGCTTCAAGTCGTAACATGTAAACGTTACAGTTTGTAATACATCAAGGAAAATGGTGCTTTTACGACTCGGTCGGTGATTGTTGTTCACCCGTGCCTGAGTCTGGGCGCTACCTCGCTGACAAAGAAGCCCCTCTCCCAGGGCCGCTGCACGTCACCTGCTAGAGGGATCAATTGCTTTGCGCTAGGTTTTGCGGCACCAAAACTCCCCATCTCTAATTAACAACCATTCTCAACGTCATTATCTCGAACCCTGACCATCTCAAGCTTTTTCGCACTCCCGACTTCCAAACCCCCTCGACTGAGAAGAAAAACAAAGAAAGAGAGAATTACCAACTCGTCGAAAGGGGCCCATCCCCCTCTTCTGCCTATCATGTCCGCCGCCGTCGAGTCTCCCGCCTCACAGATCCTCAACCACTCGGCCAACCAGTACCACTTCCGCTTCACCCCCTTCCTCCAGCGAACCTACCAGGTCGGACTGCCGCCCGATCGACCCGTCTGCAGAGCCTTCCAGTCCGGCCACTGCCCCAACGGCACGCGATGTCCCGAGCGTCACGTCTCGGACGCAAAGACGGCCCAGCCCACCGGCGGCCTCAACTCCCTTGTCTGCAAGCACTGGCTACGAGGGCTGTGCAAGAAGGGCGAGCACTGCGAGTTCCTCCACGAGTACAACCTCCGGAAAATGCCAGAGTGTAACTTTTTCATGCGCAACGGGTACTGCTCCAACGGCGACGAGTGCCTATACCTGCACATTGATCCGCTGAGTCGACTGCCGCCCTGCCCTCACTATGACATGGGTTTCTGTCCTCTTGGACCCAACTGTTCAAAGAAGCACGTCCGTCGCAAGCTGTGCGCTTTCTACCTGGCCGGTTTCTGTCCCGACGGACCAGAGTGCAAGGAAGCCCACCCTAAGTGGTCCAAGAATCTGGAGAAGCCGACGCTCAAGTCGGACGAGAAGAAGGAGGAGGATATCCGGATGGAGACGCCGAGGGATGATGACATGGATCGATCGCGAGACTTTAACCGAGATAGAGACGACGGGGGTAGATTTGGTCGACATGGAAGGGGTGGTGGTAAATGGCGAGGTGGTGGAGGCGGCGGTAGGCGTTTCCGCGGTCGGGGTCATTGATGAGTGGCGTATAACTGTGGGAAAAAGCGATTTGGAGATGCTGTGTATTTGTACGTTTCAACGACGATACCCATTTGGGATATGGAGCTACAGGTCTGGAGGAGTCTCCCAGACTACGGAATAGAATCAGGTTACTTTACAAGCGTCATGCGTATATAGAAAAGCTATGCGTATACAGGAAAGCTAAGTGGAGGGAGTCGTGACGGCGTTTATTATAGTAGAGATCCTTCTTTTACATATCCAACTTATTCTGCATCGTATACAGGTTATGACTGGTTGTTGGGTACAGATGATGCGGATACCTTGTCCTAGGAGGAATCCGACAGCTGGGGTGTCCACAAGGCACCATCTGTCTCCGAGTTCCAGACGTTGGTCTCGGACTGAGGCACAGAAACGAAATCCTGCGAGGCGTCGCCGTTCTCGCTCTCGTCGCGCTCCGACCCTTCGTATGAACTCGTCTTCCAGGTCGACAGCTCATCCACTCGACGGATGCCCATCATCCAAGATATGAGGCCGCGGGGAGCCCATCGGCCCACGAAGCCGTAGACGCTGGCTCCGAGACCAACACGGACGGTATCGGCTGTGATGGATCCGTCAATGACATCGAAAACCGAGTTGTGGAGACGACGTAGGGAGCTGCCCCTGAGACCACGAACACGACCTCCCGAGATGGCGGAGCTCGTCTGGGCGACAAAGTTTCGGGCATAGACGTGTCTTGCACCCTCAGGCCAGACCAGGGGGGATTCCGGGTTGCCAGAAGTGACGAGGCCTTGCTGAAGGGCTCCGCGAGTAGGCACAAAGCTGGAAAAGTCAAAGGTGCCCAGCTGCATATGTGTGACAGGAATATCAAGAGGTCGTAGTTCGGCGGTTAGAACTTCGGTAAAGGCGGATAAAGCTGAGCACACTGTTGCCTCGGGAGCGTGAAAAGGTGGGTTAATGGATGAGATGATGGAGGGTGTGAAGACGAGGACCTTGGGAGGAATCCATTTTTCGCCAATAGGGTTAAGGCGGGATGTCAGGAGAGGTAGAAATGCTTGAATGGTGAGGACAGGCTGCAGGAGGTGAGTGTTGAAGAGGTCGGCGAAGCTGGATGGAGGAATAGTAGCGATGGGAGAGGTCTGGTAGTGGAGGCTGGGGATGAGAATAACGGCCTTGAGGGTTAACTGATTTGGCTTCATGCCCGGACCCGGAGCCTGGGGAGACTGGAGGAAGTGAGCAAAGCGCTCGATGGCAGCACCAGCATTAGGAGGCTGTTGTCAAATTGTTAGTGCTGAGGTGGTGTGTCAAGACTGAGATAGACTTACGTCGGTGGTGTCGATGCTGAGAGGCCGGATATCTGCCCTTCCCAGAGCCTGAACCATCGAGTCATCTTCGGCCGCGTTGCAGACAATGTAGACGACGAACCCTCGTCGTTCCATGTCCAAGGATAAGGATTTCGTCAAGGGCAGAGTTGGCGAGCCAGCGATAACAACCACTTCAGTACGGCCGCCATTTCTTGCCTTCTTCGCCCTCCTTGTCTTTTTGCAGAATCGACTCGCCCGGTAACCTCTGAAGACGAGCGTTCCACAGACAAAGACGATGACTCCAGTCAAGACCTTATTCTTAACGACCCAGCACTGTACTCTGTCCAACCGGGACAGCGCCAGAGCGGCAGACGTCGGGGGTTTGACTAGAGGCTTCGGCCTCACTGAATCGGGTATCCATGCCGTTGTGGAAAGCGTTTCTCTGACGACTTCTGCGGCTCGGTCGACGTTTACATCGATGAAATCAGCGACATTGTCAGAGTACCGACGTAGCTGCACGGGAATGCTGGACAACTAAAGGGTGAAATGCGTTAGCAAACATCAGGATTAGACACGTCGCGATGCTCACCACGTCCAGAAACTGCTGGTCGTCTGCCGACATGATGATGGATTTTGTTGATGCCAGATGGAAAATATCGTGGGCACGGTCATATGACGATATTTGATATTTGGGACGTTCATGCCCGGGTGGAGAAGCTGGGAAGCTTCTGATTGTTCCGAGATTGGGTGCACGGACCACTAAACATCGGCGTCGGAGATGGATTTCCTAATGTTTCAGATGTTGGCGTTTCATGAGGGATGGTAGGTTTATGTGTATTAAAGAGGGAGAAATGATGGAAATCCTTGCTGTGTACTACACAGTCTTATGAATTGTATAGAAAGAATAAAGTAACTGAAAATAGTCTGGCATTATTCAAAGCTCGGCTGTGATTCATAACAGGACCTCCTTTGACCATGGCCACGTTCCTGCTAGTCCTCTTTCAATACCTCGAAGTATATGAAGAGTCTACCTCCCTTCTCGCAACCCTAGAATATTCTTCAAGTAGGAAACCCCTCAAGGTTTATAGCATGAAGCTTTTCAGTAAGGACTTTCCTCATCAAAGAGCCTATTACACTTGTCAAGTTTGGGTCTCGAGTCCTCTCGTTATGTCCACTGTGAACTTGTGTGCAAGTCAGCTGTCGAACAAGACAAGAAAATGAGAAAAACTACTCCGTATTTACAGTTTATAAGCAAATAATGAAGAGGAGTCCTAAGAAGAGGAACAGAACACTGAACCTTGTCGGCATAAAGTCCACTCAGGTGTAAATAATGTATAAGTCTTCGGATCGTGATTGACCTCGAGAGAATACAACGGAAAACCACCAGCACAGGGAGGGTGTTTACCGGTGCAAAGCGTTGGACTAGGCGTGCAGAACCACTTCTCTATTTCTTCGAATAGAAGGGGATAGATGTGATAACCAACAAATCTTACCTCTAGCATGTTTAACCCTCGGTATACTGGTGCTAAAGCATTGTATCTAAATGACAATCCTTGGGTTACGTAACAAGGCGCGCCCAAGTTGTAAAGGGCAGAGATGACAACATGAGTTTGTGGGGTAATGGGACCATGTGAGTTGAATGCGGGCGTCTTGGACAAGTTCCCCTGAGTTGTCGGAAGTATTAAGATGAACAGGATAGACGATTCTACAACAAGGTTCCTAGTAAATGATATGGAATGAGAAACTCGAATAAGAGAATACTTACCAAGATATATACCCACGTCCCAGCATCTCTGAGCGTCTCTGAGCATCTTTGAGTATCACTAAAGTATTCAACGTTGTGCTTTCCATAACTACAATCAGTTTGACTAAGATTGAAAGCGGGCGTTTTTGGTCTCCACACATATTATCCCGGTTGCTTGTCAAGATATCTACAACTAGAGGGATGGGTTGTCGAGAGACTACCAGGACGTCTGTCTCGTATAAAATACTCTAGCTTAGATATGTAATGATTGAAGTAGGACTTGGCGATTTCTATAGTACTGGTCAACGAGCACAGTCAAGATCGAAAACAGTTCCTAGACAGGTACCTTTCAAGATAAACACCACACCCGGCCTCATGTTGTGTTGCCCTGTACAAATAAAGCTCCTGCTTGCTCTTGTTGCACCAGAGCCCCAATACTCCACTATAGCTCCAGAAACCTCACTCTCGAGCCAGTAAATTCTCCTGATCGCAGGTCCGTAGGAGGGAAGGTGGTGCGGAGTACGAGATCAAGTTGTGGGGGAGGAGTCACGACCCACGGTAATCAACGGTTCCACAAGGTTGGTCGTCAACTTGGCCTACAAGCCCGACGTTGCTTCCATGTCTTATCTATCATAGGACTAGGTAATGAATTGCACCCCGTGACTTTTCTTCAACTCCTTCATACATCTTTGACCTGCTTTCGTTCATGTCTGGATCTTTTGTCAACTTCTTCTTCTTTTTCTTCTTGAACTCTTTCAACCTACATCTCAGCTTTATACCCTTACCAATTGCCTCTCCTCACCTCGCATTTTTACTCGCTCCCACTTACAATACCAACATTCTCATTCACCCCGTCTCATTCCACTATCATAAACCATGTTCCTTCTAGACTACCTACAGCATCGTCGTGACTGGTAAGTAGATTCTACTATATATGTGCTTGCTCGACAGCCTGTATATCAAACCCCATCACACTTACATAGATCTGTACCCCATACTAACACCGAACCAGCCAGTTCAAGCAAGAACAAAGAGCAAATCGTATCAAAGGACTTACTTCTTACCATGGACCCCTGACAGCCCTAGACCGAGAGATTGTGAACAAGTCCATTCAGGAGCTGGTTCAAGATGTTCAAAAGGACCATACCAAGGCGGCTGACTATCTCCACACATACGGCAAGATTGCCATCAAGGCTCACGAGAAGACCAACTGCGTCACCGAGGTCCTGTTATCCTCAGCCGAAAAGTGGCTTACAGATGGCTCCATCAACTTCAAGGGTCCTCTTGCTGGTATCCCTGTGAGTTTCAAAGACACTATCGAGGTTGCTGGCTTTGACAGTACCGTGGGTATGAGCACAAACGTCGGCAACGCTCCTCTCCTTGATGGAAATACCACCAGAATGCTCAAAGACGCCGGGGCCATTCCTTACGTCAAGACAAACGTCCCCATCACTCTTCTGAGCTTTGAATCTTCCAACGATGTCTGGGGGCAGAGCTCTAACCCATACAACAGCAAGTATACCCCTGGCGGTTCTACTGGAGGCGAAAGCGCCTTGCTTGCACTTGGTGGTAGAATCGGCATTGGAAGTGATGTTGCCGGTAGCGTTCGAGTCCCTGCTCACTTTGCCGGTATATATGCCTTGAAATGCTCAACGGGAAGGTGGATGAAGACTGGAATGGTCACAAGTATGCCGGGCCAGGATGGAGTGCCTGCTGTCTACAGCCCCATGGCCCGAACCTTGAACGATTTAACATACTTCACCAAGTCAATCATTCAGATGAAGCCCTGGACTTACGACTACTCGTGTCACCCTATGGAGTGGAACACCGATGCTGAGAGGGAGTGGACCGACAAGAAGAAGCTAAAAGTCGGCATACTACGAACAGATGGCGTCGTGGACCCAAGCCCAGCGTGCAAACGAGCGCTCGAGATGACCGAGGCAGCTCTCCGGAGCGCAGGGCACGAGATCGTCGAAGTTGATGTTCCCTCACCATACGACGCATTGTGCCTCGCTTCTATCCTCCTCAACAGTGACGGACAAGCAACTGTCGACTCCTTCTTCCGTTGGGGGGAGTGGAATGACCGAGGTGTGGCCCAGATGAACTTTTACATGAAGCTTCCCCGGTTCATCAAGTATATGCACTACCTCTGGATCAAGTACGTCCGTGGAGATTCCATGTGGGCTGGCCTCCTCCGAAACTGGTCCCCTAAGAGCGGTTACGAGATTTGGCAGCTCAACGCCCGTCGAGAGCTCTACAAGCGGAAGTGGTTCCAGTGGTGGGATGATGCTGGTGTCGACTGTCTGATCACTCCTCCCAATGCGACTCCGGCAGTCCCGCATGGAGGAATGGGTGATGCCTGTACTAGTTGCGGCTACACCTTCCTGTTCAATTTAGTGAGTCTATCCCTGACTGGTTTTGTTTCAAATTGCTAACCATACACAGCTCGATTACTCTGCTGGCGTCTTACCAGTCACTCACGTTGATAAGTCCAAGGATCAACTACCGACTGATTTCAGGCTTAAGAAGTTAAACGGCATCGCCCAGGGTGCGTACAAGCTCTATGATGCCGACGCAATGCACGGGCTGCCTGTTGGTGTGCAGGTTGTGGGAAGACGATTAGAAGAGGAGAAGGTGTTGGTCATCATGAAGCGAGTTGAGGACGCCTTGGGCGAGGACAAGTTCCGTTTATTGGAACTTGATTAAGTTTGACTTGTGTTAATGAGATTCTATTTATTTCAGTTGCTGTTTTATTGGGACAATGTTTGATAATGCGAAAGCCATGGGTCGACACTGCTGTGCTCCTCTTGTTGCACAGCTCCGGTCTTCGGTCTCTAATAGTTAAGGAAACGGTCCCGTGAGATGGTTGAGAAATAGGAAGCGACACAAGTCCGATTTATCTTACTATAACGAATTCTTTCAGCTCTATATGTTATGGCAATGGGCCATTGTCCAAAATATGCAATTGTTCAGGGTAGTTAGTCTCAACAACTCCGATCTCGGCGAGAGCTGCAACCGAGCTTCTCCTCACAGGTTCCATCAACAAGAATGAAAGTATAGGAAGTACTACGTAGTACACAATCTCACCTTTCTGCAAAAGTTCACATCTCTCAGAGGCAGAGCAATAACTTTTACTGTTTTAAACATGACTGACCAAAAAGATCGATGGTCGTCAAACGCATGTTTCTCTTGGCCCCTCTATGGATTTATCTACTCACACCATGTTAGGACTACCAACACTCAGCATCATTTGTGCCAAAGCTCGCTACGAAAGTCGTACAATGGCTGGATTTACAGAAAGATGATGTTCTTCTTGATGTTGGATGTGGTGGTAAGTCCATACAGAAAGCAAGAAAACGCGAGACCTTGATAGCTAAGACGTTGGTTTTGTCAGATGGCATCTTGAATGCCGACTTCGCTAAAGTTCTCGCGCAGGGGAATGGGTCGATGCATGGTATTGATAGCTCGGCTTCGATGATAGAAGCGGCGAGGGAGCTGTGTAGGGATTCAAACAAGTCCACGTTTGAGAGTATGCGTTTCTCTTCTTAGTAGAGGGTTTCACCGATAAGCTGACGAGTTTTATAGCGTTGGATGCAACACAGTTAATCACCAGGCCGGAACTACAGCGTGAAACATTCACAAAAGTCTTTTCCAACGCAGCCATGCACTGGATTCTGAATCCAGAGGAGACACGAGCCCAGTTCTTCAAAGGCGTCTACACGGCGCTTGCCCCCGGCGGCACCTTCGTCTTTGAGATGGGCGGTCTAGGAAACGTGTCCGAGATGCGAACCGCGATCCTAGGAGCCGTATCCCGCCGCATCGGCATGCCCGCCGCGCTAGAAGCAGACCCGTGGTTCTTCCCCGACGAGGGGTGGGTGACGACAGCTCTCGAGAGGGCCGGGTTCGTGGTCGAGAGGGCGGAGAGGGAGTGGCGGCCCACGACGGCGGATAAGGGCGGCGTGGAAGGGTGGGTGAGGCTAATGGGGAGTCAGTTGCTGGATGCTGTGCCCGTGGAGGAGGAGAGGGAGGAGGTGGTGAGGGAGTGTGTGGAGGTTTTGAAAGAGGTTTGTAGGATTCCAGAGGGTGGAGAGATGATTTCCTATGTGAGATTGAGAGGATTAGCTAGGAAGCCTATGTGAGTATTACGGTTACGGTATGGATGTTTGGTGTAGTTAGTAGCACATAGCTATACTGATGATGGGCCATCTAGTTAATAGAAATAACTGTATGTTGCAGGACTAATAGTTTGTGAGTGTCACTGTTATAAAGTGATGGGTTTCACACGCAATCAGATGCATAAATATGTTCAAAAACTCAAGAAACATTAGTTAATATTAATATTATCGACTGAAAGCGAACGTCAAGATTAGTCATCAAACAAACAAACCATCTTTTCTCTTTCTTTTTTTTAGGTGGAAATTTCTAGCCTGGTTTCGTCAGCGTTCGACTGGAAGCTGTCAGTCATGACAAAGGGCAGCGGCCGTCACGAGACTGCTTGTGCAGGCAACCAACTGCTGAACGTGCGTGACCCATCCCCGATGTTGCTTTCTAATTGACAGCAGCACCACAAGGGTCGGCATTTTCGGGATTTTCATCACGCTGTCAGCGTGTCGAGGTTAAGCGTCAGTGTACCAGAGAGAGATTCCCCTGACTTGCACCGTTTCTTGCCTGAGCAACAGTATACAGCACTTCTCCCGACAATTATCTGAATATACCTACGCTGCTGATCAGACAAGATGCCCGAGAAAGACGCGCGTGTTCTTTCATACAGCCACTTGGCTGATTCCTCCCGAGCCGATGATGCTCTCATCATGCTGAAGAAGGTAGCCTCTATAGTGAAGCCCATTATGCGTGCTCGCAACTGGAGCGTTCGTCAGCTGGCTGAGTTCTACCCCGAGCAAGCGAATCTACTAGGTGCGTCTTCTCTCGACCAAGGCGCAGAACGGCTTGGCTGACAGACCAGGACTCAACGTCAACCGCGGTCAAAAGATATGCCTGCGCTTACGGTACCCGAGAGATCGTGGTTTATTCTTGCCGTTCGAAGATGTGGTAGACACCATGCTTCATGAGCTCGCTCACATTATCCACGGCCCTCATGATGCTAAATTCCATGCTCTCTGGGACCAACTACGAGATGAACATCAGGGTCTTGTATTGAAGGGTTATACTGGAGAAGGGTTCCTATCAAAGGGACATCGACTCGGCGGTGCCCGCATTCCTCCACACGAGGCACGCCGGCTGGCAAAGGAAGCTGCCGAGAAGCGTCGTGTACGACCGACTGGCACCATTGGTGGAAGACGCTTGGGGGGAGTGGCCCCTCGGCCAGGCGAAGCCATTCGTACTGTCATTGCCGATGCCGTCGAGCGAAGAAACACGACTCTCAAGGGATGCGGAACAGAGAGACTCAGCGATTCCCAGATTCGCAAGATTGCAGATACGGCGACACAGAATGGGTTTCGAACGCAGGCTGAAGAGGACGAAGCTAATGAGGCGGCTATTGCCCAAGCTCTGTGGGAGCTGGTACAGGAGGATGAAAAGGCCAAGTATGGCAGCTCTTATATTCATCCCACCGCCAACAATCCTACAGGCAATGGAGGCGGAGCACTCAAAGCTCAGAATCGAGACAGCAAGCCCGGCCCGAGTCGATCTCGAGATGCTGAGAATGACATCCGGCGAGCTCGTCCTCCCGCCTCTAAAGCAGGGCAGCCGCGAAGTTGGATCTGCGACACCTGTACCTTGGTTAACCCACTCGAGTTTCTCTCTTGCGATGCATGTGGTACGGAGCGATCTGTCAAGGCTGTGGCACAAAAGAAGGAAGACCGCCGGTCCTGGTCTCCAAAGCCTGCGAGAGAACGGGCCGTTGTTGATTTGACTCAAAGTCCGTCGAGGGATCGACAGCAGGGGACCGCCTCTCAAACGAAAAGAGTGGCAGACACGCCACCCGCAACGTCCCAGACTCCGTGGATCTGGAATTGTAGTCTTTGTGCAACAGCGATGGAGCAGAAGTGGTGGACTTGCTCATTCTGCGGGAAGATGAAAGAGAGCTCATGATACATCAGACGTTCGATGCTGGATGTGAGCATAATCAAATGAGAGGTTCTGAACCCTTGAATACCTGACCGCTTGATGTAGAGCCTGTCGACTCGACTGCACGTATGCTAGTCTGTTGCAAGTCACGATGACCTGATCGTGGCACCCTAGCAAACAACCGATTATCGAAATAGTATAAGCAAATGGGTGATCAAAAAGCGCATTTTTGGCCACTTCCATGGCCTTTTCGTGGTCAATCCTGTAGCATCAGGCACTTTAGGCACACGCAGGTCAACCCAGGGTGCAGGGCCATGCACGACCCCTGGCTTCCCTAGTGGGCAAGGATGAGATAGCGATGGGAGCTTAGCATGATTGGGCAAAGCGCCGATTGTAACTGGAGATGATCTGCATGGTGGACTCGAGCAGCAAGGAAACTTTATGTCGATTGGGTTCTGGCGACGGGTATGGAGGAACCTTGGAACACTCGAGTGTGAAGCAATCACATAGCGTTCGTAAAAGCGGAACCGCTTGAAGCGGTAGTCATCGAGGACACAAGCAAAACATTGAGGATGAATGCTCCATCACCGCACCCTGACAACGATGGTTAGGTAGCGAATGTGCTCGGCAGCTGAGGCGCATCAACCAAGGCTGCCATTTCGAGCCCGTTTCTTACGGTGAAATCGCTGAGTTATTACAAGCACATGTCCTGTGGGCTGCAGCGAACGGGGTTGATACAATATGTGGATAGAGAAGAGAGAGCCTAGACGTCGACGGGTCCTGAGGCCAGACCTCGATGGACCTCAATAGGGTTCATCAACAGCTCCGAAAGGTGACCTGAAAACAGCGCCCCTGCCTGTGCAGTGTGTTGGAGCAACCACCAGAGGGCAAGCCTGGCCAATTGCCAGGGTTGCTGCAGCACGGCGGGGATGCGGTCTGGGGGTGGTAGGATGAGGATTGCACAATTAGCAACACACACATGCTTAGGCCGTCGGCTTGGCATCGAGCAAGGCTTGACGATGGATGGATCGTTTCATTCATTGACAAATCACCAAACCTTTTAGATCAAGACTTGACGACCATGCAATGCAGTAAGAGCTTGTTTGAACAGTTGACAGGCCCTGATGGTTGGAATTTATCACCAGCGGCTGCTATTTACTGCGTAGTAGTTGTAGGTTTGAGTGATCTGCTTCCTGTTAAATGTCGCTTCCCCATTCTCCTTGCATTGGAGGTTGAAACAGGTACTGTACCTGAAAACAGACTGACCCCAATTCGCTAACTCATGAGCTTCTCCCATGGTGTGCATCTTGATGCGGGGAACAAGAGAGTAGTAGTACATGAGTTGTATGCAGGAGGTGCAAGGTGGTGGGATTCGGGTGAGACGAACAGGCTTTGAAATGGTGGGTGGCAAGGAATAGAATGTAAGATATAATAGTAGGTAGTACAACTAGCAAGATATCCAAATCTGATTCTGATTCTGAATTTGAACAGTGGTTAGGTATACTATGTAGTGTGTGGCATTGGAGAGTTGGCCGTTGTCAGACGGGTTTAACGACTAGAGATCATTCATGCAGCTGCAACGGTTACATACGGAGACAGTAACAGCAATGGAACGGAAAAGGCCCATGGTGATGATGATTACGATGATGGACATCTCAACCATGGCCATTGATGCTAGGTGTCAAGGAACGGATGGTGAAGCTTGAAGAGGGCATGCATGCCGAATGAGAACTACTATGGTCATAGCACCTTCCTTAAAGCAGCTTCGGTAATTTGAGGAAAGGTGTCGAGTGTCGGTCTTGGTCGGGGGGTCGGGGGTTGGAAAATGGTGCGGCCCACAGCATCGGCTTTTTGCCACTGGCGTGGGACGAGTAAATCCCATAGCAACCCCATCGGCCTGTTCCAGTCCACTTTGTGCGTGCCAGATAGAGGGCTTTAGGTATCGCAACTGCTCGGACCAGGTTGATCTGGAGCTCGGAGTGAGGCGAGCTTGCCTGTACAGTAGCAATTGGTGAGAGTCAATAGGTCTCAGTGCCAGTACTGTGTCATAAACTACAGTTAGAGTTAACTCGGATTCATTGCCAACCGAATCGTTTTGGCTTGTAGACTGAACTGACAGATGTTGAAGGACAGGCTGCAATGAGAGCGTTCCATTGCACAATACAATTCCGTGCTAGACTTCTTTCTCTTGCAAGCCCTTCACCATGTGCTCAAGGGCTCCAGGGACCCCATGGCTTCCATAGTCCCTCGATCGGCACTCGTAAAAGAGAAAGACATGGGGCCATGTGGGTCTTGACGATCCTAGCCCTGACATGTTTTGGCCAGTATCGCTAAACGATGGGTGGCTTAGGTATTCCACCTCTGCAGCCCTCCGTAACTCGCCCACCCGTCCATAACCCAACGCCTTGAAGCAGGGCGATGAATGCCGAATGGAGTTCTCCATCCATCCATTCAGCCATTCGATAGACCTTGTGAACGTCAACATTCGAGGTTCGAACACTTACTATGTACGGTAAACAGCCAGGGCAACCATTGCTTCAGGGCACACCTCCAGCCCTTCCTCTTGTTCTTAGGTTTCTTCAATCTCCCCTCCCCCCCCCCC
>JABFEV010001090.1:0-10333 GCA_013618395.1 Fusarium domesticum | reverse complement strand
CTAGGAGGTTGCTATTCTTACAGGATCTCGAGAGTCATCATAGATGATAGCCTAATTTTAAATAGAATGGGCTAATATAGGTCTACGAGCATCTCGAGAGGCAAAGTGACAAAGGGGGGAAGGGGGGGGGGGTCTGGGTTGGCGTACACTTCCTCCGAGCCATGGCATCTAGGTGGGTAGGATTTCCAACAGAAACCCAGCAAGGGGCATGGAGAGGAGGGAACCTTTCCATCAGATCACCTGGGATCTTCCATGGACGGAAAAGAGGCGTAGTCTATGATTCAAATCTGGGACATTGGTTCTGGGTTTCGGGGAAAATCCCAGAGTTCCTATTTTACCTGTCGCCAGCCCACGTCGGAGGTGGCTGTCAAGCCTTCTTTACTCCTACGTTGTAAGCTGCATCTCGAATGAGCCCTCTATTGCTCAATGCTGACCGTTCTGATAACGAACTTTTTTCGAGAACATGGCGTCTTTGCCCTCGTTCTCGTTCTTCTCATCTGGCCTCTCCGAGCTGCTGAAACATTCGTCCAGAGACGGAAGCTCTCGGAGGCTAGGGGCTGTCAAGAAGCAGTCAGCAAAGTCGCCGTCAAGGATCCCATCATTGGGCTTGACTTTCTGTATAAGGTGTTGTTTAGAGGGACGCCGGAAAGATATCTCGACAGCACGTGGCAGACGTTCAAAGAAATGGGCACGACTTATGTTGAGAAGAGGTGGTCTTGGGGAGCTGTGTATACTTGCGACCCTCGCAACATCCAGCATATCCTCGCTACGGCATCTGATGACTTTGATCTTCCAGAGTTCCGCACCTCGGTCATCGGGCAACTTTTCGGCCGAGGCATCTTTGCTCTGTCCGGCCCAAACTGGAGACACGCCCGAGCAACTTTGAGAAAGGGCTTCAAGAAGGAGGACCCAGCACCGTTTCTTCACCTGCTGGAGCAAAGCTTTCAGGCTTTGACAAAACGCATCCCTACAGATGGCTCAGAGGTTGATCTTCAGCCTTTGTTCCTGGGGCTCACCATGGATATAGCGACTGAGTTCCTCATGGGCCACTCTACCCTCATGTTGGAAAATGGCGGCAAACACTCCCCTGAACAGCAGTTTGTTGACGACTACATGATTTGCTCTGAAGAGGTCATACAGCAGATGCGCCTAGGGCCTCTCCATCATCTCAGGTTGAATTTTGAATCCAAGAGGGCTAGAAAACGGGTGTACGAGTATCTGGCAACTTTCATCGAAAGATCATTACACGAATCCCCGGGCAAGCCTCAGCCCAGCTTTCTGACAGACATGTTGGCTATGAGCCGGAGTCATAAGGAGCTCGGTGACCAGATTCTTCATATACTTCTTGCAAGCCGCGACACAACGTCGAGTCTACTGAGCAACCTTTTCTTCATGTTGGCCAAGAACCCGTCAATATACTCGAAACTTCGAGAGGATGTTGTTGGGGTGGCTGGTGAAAACCTACCAACTGCCAGTCAGTTAAAAGAGATGAGGTATCTGAGATGGTGCATCAACGAATGTGAGTTGCATGGAGCTGCAAGGAACAACCGCCACTGACACTTTGCAGCCCTCAGACTACATCCCGTTATCCCAACCAACGCTCGCGTAGCCCTTAGAGACACGACCATCCCCCGTGGTGGCGGCACCGACGGACAGTCACCCCTATTCATCGGCAAAGGAACAGCCATGTTCTACAACATCTACGCCATGCACCGTGACGAAGCCATCTTCGGCGCCGATCCCGAAGAGTTCGCTCCTGAGCGGTGGGAGGGGCTAAGGCCAGGTTGGGGATACCTCCCTTTCAACGGCGGCGCTCGAGCCTGCATCGGTCGTAAGTGAGGAGATAGACATGGTGAAACGAAGGCTGACATGTTTCTAGAACAATATGCTTTGATGGAGACCCAGTATGTAGTTGCGAGGATAGTGCAGACTTATACGGAGTTGCAGTCGAGGGATGACGAGGATTGGATGGAGCTGTATGCTCTAGCGTTGAGTTCAAAGAATGGAACTCGGGTAGCGCTGAAGAGGTAGGTTATAGCTTTTGTTACTCTTTTTCTTTTTTTTTTTTTGTTCTGTAGATCCTTTCTTTTCCTCTTTCTCTATGTAACCCCGTTCTCCTTTTCTTGTCCTTGCCCCAAGGCCATGTTTTTTTTTACCCTTGTTTATCAGAGGATACCATGTTGGAGGGAATTTCCCCATTTAGGACCTATGTCTGTATTGTTCGAGGAACGGCGATGGGAATAATCTACATGCCAAGGGCAGATGGCCGGTGGTTGTTCATTTTATAGTGTCTAATGAGATGAAGCTTGGATTTTGCATGGACATAGACTGGAATTCGGTATCTTTGGCTAGATACTACGTACTTCAAATAGCAGAGGCTTTGGAAAGTAAGGTACACGCGATCGTAAAGTTGGAAACATATGAAATAATTTGACAATCAATATTCTCTCCTTGGTGGTAGACACTGAAGCTTCTCCGGTCTGCAGGAATGTCAACTCTCGAATCCGGTCCATCCATCCTTTCCCTCTCGAAATTGTTTCTTTCTCTTGAGTTTCTCCTAGCCAAGATCATTAGGCCACAGCTCATCTCGATGTTACGGCCATGGTCAAGTCATGCTGCGGTATTGCTCTGCAATCCGGCAAAGACTTGATCGGATGCAAAGCTGCGAGGTGGGGGATTGGGAGAATGATTTATTCTATGTAACTTATCTGAGAACAGTACATAAAGAAATTGAGCAATTTCAACCACTTGGAAGAGAGTCTGGTCGCTATTTTCCCAGAATAACATCCTTATAACTGACTAGATTCCGTCTTTGCCTGGGTTTGAAGCTCACCATAACGCAAACAGATACGATCAGCACACCCCTTATCGAAATCTCGTACAGTCAATTCTCTCCCTCTTCGCCTTTGCAACTTATGTGCGCTTTTGTCATGGGAGCCAACAAAATTTATTCTCAAAAGAATATCATCATACCCCGGTAACACAATCACCGGAACCGTCCGCGTGTCTCTGTTACAAACCTGATCTTGACTTTGATCGCCGGTGGTGGAGAAATATGCCACTATCCGAGACCTTTGCAGTCTCATGTGATCATCACAGACACCTACTCCGATATCACTCAGGGGCACATGGTAGTACGAAAAGCATGGTCTTGTGACTGTACAACATACTCGGTCGAGTCAATGAGTGATGTGTACAACATCACGATAGACAGATTTGTCTCACTAATTCTCAACAAGGCATTTCTGTCTTGAAGAGAAAGAAGAGTAGGTCGAGGGGAAAGCAGTTCATCTATGTTAGAAGACATCTGAACTGGGCCGACAGTGGTACTTTGCGTTGCTTCTTTGGCTTCTTTCTAGCAGAGCAACAATAGCTCGGCTAACATTGGAGAATGAGAACCCAAGGCGTGCTGGCTGAGATTTCCATAGAGATGTTTGCCTCACTCGTTGGCTGGGTTTGAGTTGCTTTATTCCAAAGTCCCAAGCTAGGGTAGGGAGCATGTGGTCGAGTAAGTCTTTGATTATGATATCAAAAGTTGACCGATTCAAGCGTGATTCGTGCTCCCTCCTCCAAGGCAAGCTTCGCAATATCGTGAACCTTTTCCTTGATTGTCTCCTCCCAAAGCTCTATGTCTTTCAAAGACACTATCCGGCATCTGAGATCAGTCATGATATCAAGTCTGACACCAAGAGTTCTTTTTAGCTGAAGTCTCCGGATACCCTTTCCAGCTTCTAGAGTTAATGATTGGATCGAGTAAATACACATGGCAAGCTTGAAAACATTCAGGCACTTGTATTATTCGCATTCATCATTGAAGCATAACGACATAGCCTTTTTTCAACTAAAGCAAACAGCTTTAGAACCCTCGACGCCAAGAGATTGTCTCACAACCTCCAGAACAACCTCCAGAGTCTTGGACTAACGCACATATCATGTCCCATGTCCACCAGACCATCTGGCGAGTATCGCCGAATAACCCCTTAAGCCAGAAAATAAGAAAACCCTAGATGAATTAACCATGGCCACCGGGGCCTTCTCCGATATTGTTCAACCGGTGAACCCGTCCCCCACGACACAGGGCTTCTACACAACCAAAAAGTCCACGTGCATATCCCTCAGTGTCTGAACCCAACTCGTCGTCCTCCTCCCCTCGTCGTCCAAACTCCACAGCATCTGCAGCGCATCTCGCGCGGCGTACAGGAACCCCCAGGGTGACTCGAGCATCAGGAGCTTGATCCTCGCCGTGACCCACTGTTTCATCTCGGGGGTCTTGACGCTCGCTCCGAAGATGAAGGTGATCCACGCCGTGGCCTTGAAGTTTGTGTCGTCGTCCGGGATAGAGCACAGCGTGTGGTACAGCTCCTCGAGCAGCGTGTCGGCGACCTGGTCGCTGACCCAGGTGTGCATCGACGGGACCGCATGCAGAATGTACAGGCATGTGGCCAGGCGGTGCGCCGATGCGACGCGGAACCGACTTAGCACCGGATCTTCGTGTGCGAATGGGACGGAAGGGGCTTGCTCAACCCAGGGAAGCACGTCAAAGTTCTGAGCACGATCCAGCAGTGCTGCTCCTGCCGCTGTCACCATGTCCGCCGAGACGACCTCGTGACCCATGCTGGAGAGTCGGGATGCCGTGAGTAGGATTTCGAGGAGTTCGGGAGGGCAGCAGTAATAGCTGTTGGTTGTCTTGCCGAGGACAGCCAGAGCTTGATATGATTGGAAGAAGGATTGGTTGTCCGACGCCGAGGGACGGAATGTTGATTCCAGGATGTAGTACCTAGGGGTTGACGTTAGCTCGGTGCACTCGTTTGGGAGGCTTCTGTCAATAATGCGTACACAAAACAATCAGACATGATATAGTCCCGCAGGCTTTCGTCCAAACACGACGTCGGACGAAGATACTTCATAATCCTGCCAGCGCCATCGAAATGGGCTTTCCAGTTATGCTTGCCAGACTCTATCAACTCGACATTGATGAGGAGCAGCACAACAGCAAGGATGACATCACCATCTATGGAGTTGATATTCTGGAGACTCTGGAGAGCAGAGGGCAGCATGCGCAGAACTTGATGCTTGGCCTGGAGGCCATCCATGAGCAGGTTCCTGGGGCCCTCGCCTCTGTCAAGCGATTCCGCGGCCAGCCAAGGTCTCGCGCGGTTGAACATGTGGGTGGCTGAGGCGGCGATGATGACTTGACGCAAAAGAGGGTGGGTCTGAGTTAGTTTGAGAAGGTTTCGAAAAGGGTTGCGCTCGAGCTCGTCGTAAGATACAAAGTCTCTGCATAGTCGTGAGTCGACTGTCAAGGCCCGTCAGTTATTTCTCTTTTGCTTTTCTCCTTCTCTCTGCTGTCTCTTATCGCTATCCAATGGGGATGAAGGGTCACGCACAATAAGCGAGATACTGCCTGTGAGAGCTGGTGATGTCTTGGAAGAGCGGATCGACGAGAACCCAGGGCGTCGGCGGCTCCATGGGATCGCCGGTGATACAGACAAGCTGGGTGCCGCAGCTCGCTACGGGGGACGTGTGATCATCATGTTCGATGTACTCGTCGTCGCATTCGTCGTCGTCCACGACAAGACCAAGATCGGGTTCGGCCTCTGGGACCTGTGGGATGTCGGTGACCTCAGTCCAGGAGCGGGTGGGGAAGGAAACGGCGGGGGATGAGGGTGGCACCGAGAGCGATGAGAAAGAAGGGGAGGAGGAAGAGGGAGGGGGAGAAGAAGAGGAAGCAGAAGAGGCAGATGATATTGATGCTCTCAACCGAGCCGTACTCCGCACCTGGGGATACAGAGCGGCACTCGACTTTTGACCTGCGAGCTTACCACGAGAGGCAACGGCGCCGGTCCATTGAAAGAGTTGACCATACCCCAGACACTCAATGTCTTTGGAGGTACACTTTGAGCAGTGTGGGACCGTCCGGTCACATCTTAGTCGTCGACGACGACAGTTGTGACATGGTTTATCGGCGACGGCAGTGGAAGAGGAAGAAGGCTGACTGGTTGTGGACTTCTTGGCCTTCCTACTTTTGCTGGCGGGAGCCATGGGGAGCAAAGCCAAGAGAGGAAGAAGAAAGAAAATGGGTTGATTTAAATCGAACGAGTATGAGAGGAGGAGGAGCAAGGGGTCAACGTAGTCAAGGTGGTGGTGATGCAGCAGCAGAGACGTCTGAGCTGAGGGTTAGATTGGGATTGGAGGGCCCATGTAAGCGCTCCAGGGGAGATCCGCGACAGGGGGACCACAAACGTTTATTGACTAACAATAAAACCTGCATGCTCATACCAGAAAGACCAAAGGGAGGGAGAGAGAGTTCGTCGTTGTTTGCCTAGACCTGGGTGAGTTTGAGTTGAGTTGAGTTGATTGCACCCAAGAGATGAGACAGCGGTTATGAATGGGGCCCGGAATCTGGAGGGATCAAGGTTGAACTAGTCCTAGGGAGGCAGCCAAGACGCATTTTCTTTCCTTTGTGGCTGTTGTCTGCACTTGGAAGCTTCCCCTCATTCTTTTATGTACCTATCTTCTCTCTAACTTACCTTGAGGATGGATGCTTTGGTCAACACCCTCTCTCTCTTGCAGTGCCGAATGTCGGTAGATGTCATGGTTCATGAGATGTAACGGATCAAGGTCAATTCCATGCTGCATTTATCAGGTAGCATGCATCTTATCTTGATCTATCAAAGCCCTATCATACTAGATCTTTGGAATGTCACGTGGGATATGTAATAAAACGTCGCGGATAAGACGGCGATTGTCAATGAGTCTAGACAGACCCAGCCGAATCTTACATGTCATCACCTCTTGAACTCAGTCTATATCTATCACGAGACCTTGAAAGTGAGTTTTCGTCAGAGACCAATTAGCTTCATACCAACCATGACTGTTTTCGTCTAACGAATCTAGTCAGAGACAGCATAACTCAAAGCGACCGTTGATTTATCCACAGTTCACCACTCTTTATTGCTACCTTAATGATGACAGAAATGGTTGACGAAATAAATATGTACTGACCGTTCAGTCCACGGTGATAATAATCTTTTCAGTCTAAGCAATGATTAATAAGCCAGGCAGAGTGGCCGAGTGGTCTATGGCGACGGTCTCAAGCGCAGTTTATGCACTTCAATTGCGAAAAGCAAGTGTTCCGTTCACGAAAGTGGCAGGGGTTCGAATCCCCTCTCTGTCAGATTTATCTTTTTGTCATTTTTCCGTTTTGTTCAATCAAAACTGCAATGTACTTACTACTTACTTTACTCTATTATTTATTATCATCGGTCGATTCGCTCTTTTTTTTTTTCTGACTCCGATTTTGAACATGAACTAACTAGAAGACATCATACGTACATGGTAAGTAGTACTCAATAACATCTCCCGAGTCCCATTGTAACTCACACGCTTGCTACCACAACAGTGATGGATATCGTCCCAGTATCCCAGTCAGTGTGCATGCCTATCTATTTATTCGTAACTATCTTCCCGCGCAGGGAATGCAAGACACCGAGATAACAAAGAATAAATAGACAGGTTAAGAAGGCAGCATGCTGGGAACATCTACTAACAAAGTCAATGTGCATCCGAAGCATCGCGCTTAAAGCAAGACACATGAAGAAATAATTATCCCAGAAAGATATTTAGTAAAACCTCAGCATTACTACATACTAACTAACTACTTACTTACTAGTAAATGCGATATATATCTCGATAAGTTATGTGATCTCATCACTGAATAGGTAAATAGGTAGGTATTATGGCATACCCCCTGTGCCTCAACAATAATACCTAACCAAACACCCAACTACAGCGAAAAGGACATGTCCACTAGTAAAGAGTGATGCCGAACGAAGTCTAGCAAACAGTCACTGATTACAAAATACACCAGAAAGTTCTACTTGCCAGAAACACTTAGTTTACGCCTATCAACTACTTCGTTGACTCATTCCGAGGTAGTGTCTGGGGGTGGTATGCAAGCTCATCGCCGTAGGGACGGACACATGGTTGAGATTAAACATGTGCGCAGTAAGGTTAAAAAACATCGTATCATGTCATCATAGATTATACCATAAAGCACTTACTAAAAGACAAGACCAGTAAGGGGACATGTCGCAATATGAGACCCTCGACTTGGCCACTGCTCAATAAATATGTACAGAGCCTAGAGGTCTCCCTTCTCGCAGTGGCCAGTCACTGTTTAGAGGTTACCAGGGGATACCGTAGTCGGTATAAGTAATAGCGGTATAGCTACCAGCACGAGCAGACTCATTCATACTAGTAGTCTTCAACATTCTCAGAAAGGACCGATCGTTATTCGCAAGTGAGAGTCCTACCAGCCCCTTCTTCTGCCGACCATCATCCCAACCTTCCTAGTCGCCTCCTTGGCTTCTCGATTCCGTCAACTAACTATAGTGCTTCTTATCAGGACTTTTCCTTATCACGGCGACAATCGCAGCCATATAGGATGGCACCAAGCAGAAAAATCCGAATTTGATAAACTGATTGACAAGCTATGTGGTCGCTGAGGATATAGCGATGGTTTCTGTCAATATTGTCACCGATACTTGTCCGCTTCCAAAAGCTGGAGTCTCGCACCATCTTGTGACGAGAAGGAGAGAACCAGGTCACGTCTGATCTTATGAGGCACGGTTTGATCAAATATTGTCGCGGACGGCATGCACATAAGGAGCAGTGTTTTGTGTTCACCCTGGACTTCTGGGGCATGGCTTGGACACGGCGCTTTCAGCATCCGTGTGTACCTGCATCTCGTCACACACTACCCTCCCAACATCTATGATTAAACTCTGGCTCCTTCTTATAACACTTGACAAACAGCTGGTGGGCTTTACTTCAGTGTCTTCAGTTGGACCAATGCCGTATGTCTTAGGGTTAGTGCAGAGCTGGCCAGGACAGCTCGTACCATCGCCCTCCCGCCAACGCAATATTTCGATAGATGAACAGTAGTCTCGGGCAAATTTTATCGAACGAAGGATTAATTGGGAATGAGAAAGACTTCTCAATGCTGCAATATCTAATCGTGCGACGGTGCTTTTTTTCCTGGACAATACAGGTAGATAGGTAGAAGTATCTTTCGAACCAGCAAAAGTTTCCAAGTCGCATTGACATTGCACTAGATATCGAGAAACAAATCTCGCCGTATAGATCACAGCATCATATCGACAGGTCATGCAGTGAGAATAGAAACGGCGATCCGAGATCCATCCCCCGGAGATGGGCCCGGTATCCCGATCACCCCTAACCCACACTCTATGTCTCGGCGCGGGGTTCCCATGCCGACCGGTATAAGATGCGGGGACTTTCTTCATCGGATGAACCCTTCATCAGATGTTGTCCGACTTTACAGCTTTCGCACACACACGTTTCGAGATGGCTTTTATCAGAGAATATGAACAGCGCGACTTTGCCGCCATGGCACACATCGTAAGTTGAACCTCATCCGCCACGGACCAGCCAGGATACTCACCAGCAGTGCCGCGAAACTATACCCCCTTCGCTACAGGCTTCATCTTCAGGATGGCTTCTAGCTCCTTACCTGTGGACCCATGCTTACACTCTTCACTCTCCGTCGACATGTCTTGTTCTCGACTCGGGTGACGGCACAGCAGTAGGTTACTGCATCGCATGCCCATCAGTCATAGCTCTAAAGGAATCATGGCCATCTTACACGGCTTCTGTCGTGTCTACCTCTTCTGAACTCACTGACCTCCATTTGCCTGTTTCGTCAACACCGCGCGAGGAATGGTCACTTCCAGACGGCAGCGTAAACGACAAATGTCTCGCTCAACTACTATACGATCCCGAAAGATTACTTATAGAAGAAGCAGAGGGTTTGCTGAAGCGAGGCATCGAGGCGACACTGCACGTCGATATCCTTCAAGAGTGGCAGGGCCAAGGATGGGGTCGCAAGCTGGTAGAGGAGGTGGTGGCAAGGCTGTCGAAGACGAGCAAAGGTGTTTTCCTAGGCATGGCGAGTGACAACACGCGCGTGATTCCTTTTTACGAGCGTTTGGGATTCCGCCTCTGGAAGAATGATGACGAGGACGAGGGAACCCTCACGATGGTTAAGGAATTTTCCGGGGAGGATGCGGAAGAGGCCGGGACGTGAAAAGAATGGGCGAAGTGTGGGAGCAAGGGTGAAGGAATAACATAATTGGAGCGTCTCAAGTCGCATGAAACCGATATCGAATTATGGTTACCAGGATGTCTTAGTAATGGATATGACCACGCTTTGGAATCAAGCACAAGGCCTTGGTCATGGAGGAATTATTCGAAAATGATCACACGCAAAATGAGCCACAGATGGAGAATCATGGATTTCAAGTATTTTTAC
>JABFEV010001089.1:0-29922 GCA_013618395.1 Fusarium domesticum | reverse complement strand
CCCCCTCCCCCCACCTTCCAACGGTCCCATCTCCAAAAAGAAGCACCACAATTCAACACACAAATATCCATGATTAATGGAGACCCTATGTGAATGGTCATATTCCACCCAGCCCGACTCGCAGAAACACGCTGCAACTCCCCGCCCCCTGTCGGCGAACTTGAAAGTCTACATAGTAAAGGTTCGTTTACTATTAACAATTTCAACTCAATTCCATTTTCAAAGCAGACACAGATGCACTCCGATACGAGCAAAGGGAGAGACTCCACGTTAGGTAGCCAGATAATGACCTCAAATCTAGGTGTCATCCAGTTAACAGGAACAAATAAAAGTGCGTGATAAAAAGTTCAAAATATCGATATAACTCAGCCAAAATCGAATCCTATACCAAATTAGCGTGACGATGCTGACCGCTGACTTGACCCCTTGACCGCTGGCGATTATGACATAATATGGGTCTCCCCTTTCATGTCACTAGACACCAGAAGCTCAGTTTAACCGATGACAGCCCGACTTCGGGGAGTTGGTTGCAATAAAACGCCTGTGTCCGTAATAGCAAGTCAATAGACGTAAACGATGCTGCCTCTAACTCTATTCTTACAAGCCTTGACGCCGCCATTGGGATAATTCAGATTTCCGGCCCGGTTCCTTGAACAAAAATTAATTCACGGTTATTTTTACCAGCGCACACACACAATTCTGGAGTTTTCGTACAACTCGGCGGCAAATGTCTCTTGGTTGCATTGAACCATCAATATCACAATATCATGTCCAACACTTTCCAAATACAACAACCAACATCACATAAACTCAACCCGTCAGATGGTTTCCCCGAACCATCACACAGTCACCCCACGTAGAATCAATCAAAACTGTCGACCATCGTTGCACTCACTAATGAGACACGAGACATGACACAACCATGGCCTGGAACCCCACCCCGCCCCCGTCTCCATACAATTATGCATGCGAGCCATCCTCAAGGGACCCCGTCTGGGCGCGCGCGTTCGTGCTTGGTTCCAACCTAGCCAGCTGAGATTTTCCAAAACCCCCTGTGAGCCGTTTGGCAGGCCACCTTTCCGCAGGGCCGTGACGCGTGGTTTTGTTCAAGAGTCAGGACCAACGCCAAGGACACTTCTGGCGATAATCTGAAGAGAAGCCCCATTGTCTACCGCCAAAGTTATCCCCTCGAGCCATCCCCCATCATCACGGGAATACGAGTGGGTAGAGCACGGTGAAATGGCCCTCCTGAACTCCCCGAACAAGTTTTAAAAGGCCTCAAGTGCGTGGGCCCTTCAATCTCCAGGGGCAAGTCTCACTCCCCCGGTGCAATGATATCTCGCTCGTTGAATAGCCGCCCCATCTTTGCTATTCAGATCGCTTACAGCTCGATTGTCGACTGGCAGCCAAGCTATCCAACAAAGGTCAAAGATGGATGATCCTCAACCGAAACTGCTCACCGGAAGCCTCCGACCACACATCATCTTTCTCTGCTCGTCTGCCTGTAGTGCGACCCTTCTCTCCTAGCATCTGGACCTTATGCCCTTGCCCTATTCGTGCATATGCCGGATGAGATCTGCAGCTTACAACTAAGTAGCAAACGCCATAGCCCCTGCTCTTCTACCGTGGGGGGCTTCCGAGGTTGCCTCAACGTGAACATCTATGATGGCCAACAATCCCATTGCCCATCATCCAGTGTTCCAAGATCCCAAACACAGTCTGCTGCTTTTGGTCGTCATTTACAAGCCGTGACTCGTCATCAGGTGTTCGAGTTTGTGTTAGGCGCTCAACGCGTTAAGGGCGTCTTCCTGTGTCCTTTGTTGCCCATACTATTCACGTTGTTCACAAAATGTGGTTGCAAAGGAGCTCGGACTAACTAAAATAAACCGAGCATTCATGACCACATCTCCGAGCAACAGTCGCGTCATAGCTCTAGGTAAGTCGATGTGCTGACTAATATTATCACGTGCCTTGACACATGGAAGCAAGATCACATGATGCATCTTGTATCTTTCAGCGATGATCGCAACGTGGTCCGTGCGTTACAAAGTCGGCCATCATGAGCCGACCTCCGTCCGACACGCTGAGATGGATGCGTCGCGACTTCAACAGGCCTCAGATCGATTCACCAAAGTGACCAAATTTTAATCAATATCTAGACTATTAAACGAGGCAGTCTGGTTGTATCGCAGACTCATTGTCATCGGATCTGCAGCATCATCCTGCTGCCGTTGCAGCGTTGAACGTTGAGCCCGATTGCGGTGCAGTTTAACATACACAAACAAAACAAAATAAAAAAAACAACACCACCAAAACCGACAATGCCTCGCTTTTCAATCCCGACAACAGCAAGGCTACCATCTTCACTCCGTGTCGATGCCTCTAAACCCTCTATAATTAAAAGCTTGAATCGCCTATCACGCGAGTCACTCATCGCGCTGGTTCTTGACTGGCTTGATGATGATAGCATACCCAATGCGTTTCCCTATCTCGACAGGAGGGACGAGGATGGCGAGGATACTGACGACATCTATCCTCCTTGCAGATCCGTGGACGACTTGCGTCAGCTTTACGCCGACATGCAGCAACAGAAGGGGTCAAAACGCGATGTTGTCAGTCGTGTTGTTGAGGGAGACTGGCGACATGGCCTGTCATTATACCAGCTCGCCATGGTAGATCTGGCCTACTTTGAACAGAACCCCACCTCACAGAAATGGTCAGCATATCAGATCTTGCCTCTGAAGCAATCTTTCCAGAGCGAGCAAGAGGAAGAGGTGCCGCAAATCGACCGCGAAAACCTTGCCATTCCTCGATTCCATCCGTCTACCTTTCTCCAGAACCTTCAAAGTCAGGTCTTACCAGATGTTAAGGCACATTATCACTTCCACCGACCAAAAGGTCTACCTGTTCTTCTGCTACGGATCTTTGTTGTCGACTCTCCTTACAACACCAGCCTGGCCTTATCGGGTCGAGATCCTTCAGGCACAGCCGCCAGTTTCGATTCATCCCGGACGGTTTACCTTGCTTTCCCTGATGGTTCTCCGGCACTCTACATCACCAAATCTCAGAGCACAGGCCCAGCGGGCCTGGGGGAGTCCAAGAGTCTCCAACGTTTGATTGTGAAGGGTGTTCCCAAGGCGCTTTCGAGGCCCCGGGAACGTTTCACTCTCAAGTCAGGCAACCTCACAAGCAAGAACCTGGATGCTTTGCTGGGCACGAAAGGGTCAGGGCGCACCAACGCCGCAGGTGGTGGCTGGAGCATCTACACCGATGAGAGCAACAAGAAGTCACCGCTTGATACCGTTCTGCCGTCTCCCCCTCTTTCTCGCGATTCTTCCTCCTCGGGTGCCAACCGAAAGCGAGACACTTTTGAATCCGAGGTGCAGCGGGCTGCAAAGCGCGCAAAGTTGGTGGCCAAGGCACGGTTCGGCGACTCGGCCATTATGACAGACGGAAGAGGTGTTGAGAGAGTTGATATCGTTATTCAGGACCCCTTCCCAACAACCCGCACAAACACAACCGGACTTGAAGACGGAGGCGCAGGCGAGGATATTACCGATGCGCCTGCCTCTAGACGCCGGCGGAGTAAGATTGATGCTGTTATTCAAGAGGCAAACGTCGACGGGGGTCAGGATGCGATAGACGACAACCACAGTGCTCGGCACTGGGCACCGGCTATCAAGTTGTCATTCCATGGAAGTCATGTATGGGCGGGAGTGCGGCAACTTGTCGAAGCTGGCATCATCGACGGAGAACGTATGCCCGGCTGGTTGACGGGAGAAGAGGGTGTGACGACGAGAATCGTGCGGCATGGTAGGATACGAGGACACAAAGGCTCGGGCGTATAACGTGGTATCTGGGTCTATGTTGCGTAACATCTATGTCTTTTCTAGCGCTTGATACCCCCTCGGCGAATCTTGGACAGCCGCTTAAAATTCTATTCTTCCTCGAGTCCAAAGACTCTTACTGTGTTTTGCCATGCTGCCTCGCACACTTCCTCGATGCTGACGCCTTTGATACCTGCCACGATCTTGGCCACGCGCTCAATGTTACAAGGCTCATTGCGACCCTTGACCATTGCTCCCTCTTCCCACTTCTCCTTTTTAACCACCTTGAACCGGTCTGGAACTTCGGGCTCCTTCTTCTGGTTCTTTTTGGCCGGCTTCTGAGGCTTCCGGGGCTTCTCTGATGTGTCGGGTGCGCCAGACACGCCATTCTGTTCCGGCTCAGGTGCAGGCTTATCTTTCTTCTCGATGAGGTACTTCCAACCCTCGTGGCTTGGCCGAACTTCACACCAGGGGCCATCCGTCTCGATCATAAGACGATCAAGGTGAACTTCGTTGACGACGGCGCAGTTGTCCGCCGTCTTGAAGCTACATCCGTTGATTCCTATGTAGAGGCCCAGATCCATCAGCTCACGCATCTCCTCAGCCGTGCCAGTGAAGCTGTGCACGACACCGCCCTTTTGCAACTTCTCGAGCCCATCACCGAAAGCTTCTTTCAGTAGCCTGACAAAGTCGGCATGGGCGGCGCGCGAGTGAAGAAAAAGGGGCAGCTGGGGCGTCATAGAGGCGGCGACCTTGAGCTGGGCTGCAAACGAGTGCAGCTGGATAGTCTTGGAACAGTAGTGCAGTCTGTCATAGTCGAGGCCAAACTCGCCCATGGCGACGAGGTGCCTCTTGGATGAGGCCTGGACTTCGGTGACGACAGAGGTGAGGTCTGCCATGAGTTTGTCTGTCTTTTCCTGGCAGGGAGGGTGCTCCTCTGCGACAGGAACTGAGGGATCAGGACCGCACTGCGGTGTATGCTCAGAGTCATGAGAGGAGTTTGCAGTGCTAAAGACTGAGCTACTGCAAGGATGGATACCAGCAGTCGCAAAGACAGTTCCGGCTGTGGTGAGCAATGTTAACAATGGGGATCAGGATCAGGGGAGATGCGATAAGATAGAAGAGAAGGACAACCCACGGTATTCCTCAGCAAGCTTGATGGCTTCACTTGAGTTGGCCAGGTCAGATCCAGTGACTATGAGCTTGGAGCAACCGACTTGTCGAGCTCTATCAACTATGGCGGCAAGATCATCAGGATGTCGTTCCTTGCCATGATAACGGCCACGGAAGATGGGGTCGGTCAGATTGATTCCGATCTACTAGAATGTGTTAGGGATCAGTCATATATTACAAGAACGTATGGAACACGCGGGTCCAAGACTTACATCGATGTATCTGGGGTTGTAGGAGGAGCCACTCGGGGGCTCACCAGAGCCTGTGGGGACTGAAGCCATTCTGATTCCAAGCTTTGAGGCTGAAAGACAAAAGTAGGGTTTGGGTATCAAAGATGTGAGATGAAAACGGGTCCGAGGAATGAGACGTCGTGATATCATGGATTTAGATGTCTTTCTTTTTTTGAACAGCCGTCTCTCTCTATGAGTCACCAGCTTTGAACTGCAACCGAGAATAAGCCCAAGGTATCATTGATTGTCTACAAGCCTGAGGAGAGCAGAAGTAATAATGAGAGTACCTAACGGGGTAGAAGTGACAAGGGGACACAGAAAAGAGTTGCTGGATCGGTTTCGCGTTAAACGGCCTTGATTGGTAGTTGCTCCAGGCACCGAATCCGTTAATTTTCATCCTCTGGTCAACGCTCACTTAGGCCTAGGCTTACGAGATTTCTTCAGTGGAGAATGACCTTTCAATTAATAATTCATCAAGGCACGTGACTACGCGCTCCAACAAAACTGCAGGAAGTCCCCATCAATCCGATCTCGGGATCAGGGCAGAATCAGCCAT
Organism: Fusarium domesticum; assembly: GCA_013618395.1. Classification (NCBI taxonomy): domain Eukaryota; kingdom Fungi; phylum Ascomycota; class Sordariomycetes; order Hypocreales; family Nectriaceae; genus Fusarium; species Fusarium domesticum. Next base: position 24,136 of record JABFEV010001089.1, on the reverse strand, counting down.
GGGATGTACCGAGAATTGTTGGACCTACAAGTGAATTTCTCAGCTCAGATATACAACGCAATACCCTTCCGCAGTGTCTTCCGAGTTCAACAGTATCGACTATCAGTGCTTTCCCTTTGTTGCAGCTCGGATATGAACGGACTTGACTTCTGCTGCTCGGACTATCGCTGAGGCCAGAACTCGCCTTGAGCCTTTGACTGGGTGTGCTAGGATACTTTAACCGGGGCGTTGCCCAAGGTTGCAGGCGGGGCCTTTTTAATGGATTCCAACGAGGCCTGTCATTACCAGAATCGCGCTAAATCACACGGCGTCGCGTGTCAAAGACGCGACTCCCTTAAAACGTCCCTCACCATTCACCCCAACCTGCATTTCCTCTCCTTGACATACCACTCCCACCACTCCCACCACTGATTATAAACAAACAACGCTCTTGTTTGACCATCTAACACTCTCTTTCTCTTCACTCCAAGCGATCAGCATCCTCAAAACGCCACTCTATCCCTCATCTGCTCCATACAGCAGGGAAGAGAGCCTCGCATAATATTGCATCCGAATCATTCTGCTCCCACCCCGCCATCACCCTCTCATCATGTTTGTCAGAAAGCGCGGTATGCATCACCTCGAGCGACATCTCAATGACTCCGGATATTAACAGACAATCAGATGGACGTCAGGAGCGTGTCCAGTTTGACAAGATCACTGCCCGTGTCTCAAGGCTGTGTTACGGCCTTGACATGGACCACATCGATCCCGTTGCCATCACTCAGAAGGTCATCTCAGGTGTTTACGGTGGTGTCACTACAATTCAGCTAGACGATCTCGTAAGTTGATACAGCCTTACTCATCCACATTGACAGCTCACTAACAGTAATCACAGGCTGCCGAGACTGCTGCGTACATGACCGTTACCCACCCCGACTATGCTATCCTTGCCGCACGCATTGCCGTTTCAAATCTTCACAAGCAAACCAAGAAGCAGTGGTCGTCTGTTGTCAGCGACCTCTATCACTATGTCAACCCCAAGAACGAACGCGCGTCCCCCATGATTTCCAAAGATACTTATGAGTGCGTCATGAGACACAAGGAGGAGCTGGACTCCGCCATTGTCTATGACCGTGACTTCAACTACCAATACTTTGGCTTCAAGACCCTTGAGCGATCATACCTCCTCAAGATCGACCAAAAGATTGTTGAGCGCCCCCAGCACATGATCATGCGTGTGTCTGTCGGTATATGGGGTGACGACATTGAGCGTGTCTTGGAGACGTACAATCTTATGTCGAGCAAGTTCTTCACCCATGCCTCTCCCACTCTCTTCAACGCTGGCACTCCTCAGCCCCAGTTGTCTTCATGCTTCCTGGTCGACATGAAGGAGGACAGCATTGACGGTATCTATGACACCCTGAAGACGTGTGCCATGATCTCCAAGATGGCCGGTGGTATCGGTCTCAATGTGCACCGCATCCGTGCCACTGGCTCCTATATCGCTGGTACCAACGGTACCTCGAACGGTGTTACCCCCATGCTCCGAGTGTTCAACAACACCGCTCGCTATGTCGATCAGGGTGGCAACAAGCGTCCCGGTGCCTTTGCCATCTATCTTGAGCCTTGGCACGCAGATGTCTTTGAGTTCCTTGACCTCCGCAAGAACCACGGCAAGGAGGAAGTTCGCGCTCGCGATCTGTTCCTTGCTCTTTGGATCCCTGATCTTTTCATGAAGCGTGTTGAGAAGAACGGTGACTGGACTTTGATGTGCCCCAACGAGTGCCCCGGTCTTGCCGACTGCTACGGCGACGAGTTCGAGGCCCTGTACGAAAAGTACGAGCAGGCCGGCAAGGGTCGCAAGACTATCCGCGCTCAGAAGCTTTGGTACGCCATCCTCGAGGCTCAGACTGAGACTGGCAACCCTTTCATGCTATACAAGGATGCTTGTAACTCCAAGAGTAACCAGAAGAACCTCGGAACCATCCGCAGCTCCAACCTCTGCACTGAGATTGTCGAGTACTGTGCTCCCGATGAGGTCGCTGTCTGCAACCTCGCCTCGCTGGCCCTGTCCTCTTTCGTCGATTACAACGAGGGCTGTTATGACTTTCAGAAGCTCCATCAGGTCACTCAGGTCGTTATTCGCAACCTGAACAGGATCATTGATGTGAATCACTACCCTGTTATTGAGGCACGCAACAGCAACATGCGTCATCGACCCATCGGTGTTGGTGTTCAGGGTCTTGCCGATGCCTTCCTTGCTCTGCGTATGCCTTTTGAGTCTCCCGAAGCTCGTCAGCTCAACAAACAGATCTTCGAAACCATCTACCACGCTGCGCTCACCGCCTCTGTGCAACTAGCCAAGGAAGAGGGTCCCTACTCGACCTTCAAGGGCTCTCCTGCTTCGGAGGGTATCCTTCAGTTCGACATGTGGAACGTCAAGCCCTCTGACCTCTGGGACTGGGAGCCCTTGAGAGAGCAGGTCAAGGAGCACGGTATTCGCAACAGTCTTCTCGTTGCTCCTATGCCCACTGCCAGTACCTCTCAAATCTTGGGCAACAACGAGTGCTTCGAGCCCTACACCTCCAACATCTACCAGCGCCGAGTCCTTGCCGGAGAGTTCCAGGTTGTCAACCCATGGTTGCTCAAGGATCTCGTCGACTTGGGTCTGTGGTCGGATTCCATGAAGAACCGCATCATTGCTGAGGATGGCTCTATTCAGAACATCCCCAACATCCCTGATGAGGTCAAGAGTCTGTACAAGACCGTCTGGGAGATTTCTCAGCGCACAGTCGTCCAGATGGCCGCTGATCGTGGTGCCTTCATTGATCAGTCCCAGTCCCTCAACATCCACATGAAGGACCCTACGATGGGCAAGATCACCAGCATGCACTTTGCTGGTTGGAAGCTGGGACTCAAGACGGGCATGTACTACCTCCGCACGCAGGCTGCCGCCGCACCCATCCAGTTCACGGTCGACCAGGCGGCCCTCAAGACTGCCGACACCAACACGGGCAATGCCCTTCGTCCCCTGAAGAAGCGGGCCCCTCCCGCTGGATCGAGCTACACCATTGCCTCCCCCTCGGCCGCCACCCGCGCTGCAGCCAACGGTCACAAGAGTGGTGCATCAGGGGTCCCGCGGGGCAACGGCGCCGCCTCTGTTCAGGCACCACCCTCCATCCCAGCCGATGCCGTGGAGGGCGAGAGCCCCAAGGCGCTTCCTACAGAGCCCGCCGAGAAAGTCAAGGACGAGGAGCTAACCCTCAAGAAGAGCGACCAGTCCGAAGATCAGGACAAGGATAGTGAGGAGCGTGAGCGTGACATCTACTCCGATGCTGTGCTAGCTTGTAAGTCATACAACGCCCCCCTTATTGGCAACCAACAAGGATTTGTACTAAACGTTTCGCTACAGGCAGCATCGAGAACCCCGAGTCTTGTGTTATGTGCAGTGGCTAAGCAACAGCACTGAAGGAACGAAGACGGATGTGTATAATGACAATCGACGACTCAAAAACGACGATATGGTTGGTAATAAGGTACGGTACGGTAAGTTACGGAAAGTAATGGGATTTGAAATTTTGTCTTCTTTTTGTTCATCAGGCAGGGTTCACGTAGCATTGATTCTCTGGAAAGCATGCCCGTGCTGGAGTACATTATTAGGATGAATATTGCGGATATTCTAAGGATTGGTCGGCTTCTATTGATTTTGTCTCTTTCCCTGTAGATATTGATGTGCATTCATGCTCGCGCTTCTCAAAGAAGGTCATATTTTCTAAATTTGTGTCCTCGTGGTGACGAGTTAAATGCCTCTGTATAGCGCTACGCCCGCCGCCAGTCGGCCGGGCGAGATCAGACAGTTGGTAATTGAAAAAAAAAATATTGCAATAAATTGCATGGCTCCCAAGTGAGACAAAAAAATGGGCTTGGTAATTAGTGCACTGTGCAGAATGTTCATCAAATAATGAAATGACACTAGGTGCAACAAAGCCGAGCCGGGCCAAGCAAGCTGAAAAGGTGATGGTGGTGGTAGTCCAAGACAGCATGGCGTCCCCGACTTCTTAGATCCCCTTACGGGCCCTTGCCTTAGTTCTCCCCTGGAATCTTGACCCGAAATCTTCGTCTACTAAACAGATGCTGCGTGATGTCAAGCATATATGGCCATGGCCATGTGCCAGCCTTGATAGCGACAATAGAAAGCAGGTGAGCGGATGAATAGAACGAGCAAACAACCAGTTTCGCCATCAAAGGAGGAGCGGAGCCGGACAGGTGCAGCTGCTACAACGGTTGCCGACGGCAGAAAAGCATATCCAGATTTGTGTTTCTGTGTAATGGTCCTGGAATTCTGTCTTGTTTTACCAAGGTGTCAGTCAGCCTCTGAGAAATTATGTTTGTGCTAGAGAAAGAGGTTGGGAAGGGAGAAACTCTGAGACATGAAGTAGACATAACGAATTGATGATGAGATGGAAACCCCAGCCACGTCGGAGGACGTGTAAGGAACATGACATGACAGCTGAAGCTCATCAAACCGACCCGCAAACTTGGCCAACATGTCTTTTCCTCAGTGTCCATCCAATGATGCGAGACAAGCGTCGCTAAGATTGAAGTTTGTCAACGAGGAGGCAAGGCCGCAAAGCGAGATGGGTTCCTCTAAGCAAACCCCTCATGAGGAGACGAGGAAAATTGCGAATGGCCCGTCGTGTACTGGCCAAGACGCCAATATGTGAGGCTGCTATTAGGACAAGGGGGGTAATGTAGATCGGAACCTAGAAGCTCATTATGACCTCCGACGTGAGGAAGGATTGAAGTGAACGCTTGGAGTGACGTTGATGTGTTGGGTATGCCAAGATAAGTATCCTGATTGACTGGGACTACTAGGGTTTGTCCGGGCGTGTTGACCGGGAAAGGAAGTCTGGTCATGGCGATCCATGACATCAGCCTCTGCCGGTTGGTCGGGCCTGTGGCTCGCTTCGACTGTGGCTTGGCTGGCTGGTTAGACAGTCTAGACAGGCTTGAGTACTGTAGTAACCCCGGCAGAGCCACGCCTGACCAGCTGGACAGGGGACCTTGGGTATCCAAGGCTTGCCCAGAAAGAGAACAAGGCCAGAGTGCGTGTGGGGTAACTGGAATGGATTGTCGAGATGAGCAAGGATTCATCTAGTCATGAGCTTGTGGCATCATCAAAGTTGAGAGAATGATATTGCCAATTTGGCTCGAGGTGGACCAGCTTGTTCTCGACTTTGTTTGATAACCGGGATTGGAAGATGACAAGAGATCGAGAACCCCAAATTATCATAAGGAATAACCGTGATTAGCGACCAATAAGCCCGTTACACTGAATGTTACCGCGTAAGAGCTTTGCCCTCTCAATGAATATGGAAATCTTGTTCTTTTCGCGGGGATTGGTCCTTACAACCATGATTGGGATCGACCCATGGGTTGCCAGGGAATCGATGGCTGGGACCCAGGTGGATCAGATGGAGCAACAGGTAAGGATCAATTGACGAATCAGGACGCCTTTCGAGAAAATCGGTCAATTAGTGGACGAGGCCTGACCTCATTCTTTGTTCTTTTGTTTTCCCTGGCCTCGATTCTAGTTGTACAACAGGCCAAGATGCTTGGATGCTAGAAAATGCTAGTTGTAGGTTTTTTTTTTTTCTTCATGGGTTTCTTGTGAAGAACGCTGGGCATTGATGCTTGTACACGTGTTGATGGAAGGGAAGTCCCCTCCATTGACATGGCAAATAAGGTACTTTCCGAAAGCACGCTCCCGTTTCATCGTGATTGCCCGTTATTCTTCCATCCCCAGTGACAAGGAAACACTCGCTCCCAAGTGCTCCTGTTGTCATGTTGTACAAGGAGGTTTCTTTCCCTTTCGTGGCCGTCTTCCGACTGGGCACACTGCATGTCTTTTTCGCATGAGAAGTGAGAAGGAGCAGTTCACTCGGCGGCCTCTACAGCAGATGCTGAAGGGTCTCTGGTGCTGAACTCAAGCAGAAGGTCTCACCAATTCGCTTGAACGGGCTGGCTGATCTTTTTCGTTAACGCCGCTGGAAGGTTCGAATGGAGAACGCCGACGCTTGTCGGTACAAATTCCGTGTAACGGAGATCTCAGCTGTTCATGGCCTCTGCGCTAAATTTCTCGACGGTGAGTTCTCAAGCTTGCTTCTACGAAGTGCAGAATGTACCTCGCACAAGGTTCTAATGTGGCGCTTGAATTGCTGGCACTTGGAGGGTACTTTCCTTGACAATTGAGTGTGGGATATGGGATGTACGATCTAACCTGCATGAATCCTGCCTTCCTTGCCAACCTGGGCCTCACTACCCGCTGGGTCCCCTGCCTTTTGTTGCAGCCTCCACGCCAACGAAGAAACGGAGGAGGAAAAGAAAATGCGTGTGTCCCAGAACCTGTATTACCGGGTTTTACACCGTAGGCCAAGCAATCCCCCAGTCTGGCGATTCTACTACGTAGTAGGCAAATGAAAACAATGGATGTCGGCAAGAGAGTTGTCAGTACATAGTACGACTCACATCACTAACACCAACCTGACGTTTGTGACTTGTTATCTGATAGGGAGGGACATGGGATCCTTGCTCTTTGTTTATGGAGACTTGATATCATCATCGCGTATAACGAGAACCATCTCATTCTTGCAAGGCGTATTGTTAGGAGCCTACCTTACTTCCTCAAGTAATTACATAGTAACCTAAACGCTGTAGATACACAAATAAGTGACTCCATAGCTCCGTTTGCTTTACTGTTCTCTCACTAGGATCTCCGCAGCGTTCATCATCGACAGTACTTTAGTGACTTTTTGGTTGGAGTTTAAGCTCCAACTCAACTCACCTACGTAGTAGACCTTGTAGATAGCGCAGCCGTAGTCGCAGCCGTAGTCGTAGCCGTAACCCTGTCCGGCTCGTCATGGTGGGGAACGCAGCTCCAGGCGAGCTCTTGTTAGCGTTGACCACTCCCGCTTCGTCCCCTCCCTGCAGAGCTAACATCCCATCCGCGTTGGCGTCTATCATGATGAAGCAGACAATGGTAGCTTGGTGGGACGGACGACGCTTGCTTGTACTTCCCTCCACCAGTCGCCCGTGAGTGTGTGTGCGATATGAGCAGGTACACAGGTCCTGCCTTCCTTGCCAGACCGCCAGAAGTTCCCCCGGCTCAGGTACCAAGAGAACTAGCAGGTGGCAGGCACTGCCCGCCAAGATTTCCAGCTCCAAGACGTCCCGTTGCCTGAGCTCCCTCTCTCTTGCCTTTAAAGCCATGGGCTCTCCTCGCCCTTCACACTTCTCTTCTGTTCCACATCTCAACATTGGTCTCGAACAATTTTCACTCTACACCTTCACTTCGTCTCGCATCGACTCTCGAAGCCGACTTCATTCCTCACGCCTCACGCCACCTCAAGCAGCGTATCAGTTACCTTCCAGTAAGTGTCTTACCTCCCTGTCACTGCCCAGTCTTTCCCACTCGACTCCACCGAGTATTTTCATGCTACTCTTTGTCTTCCGTTCCCTCCTGGATTCGAATGTGTGCCCAAGGAGTCTGGGAATGGAAGTGTATCATTGCGCGATGTTCCAAAAACCCTTGGGTGTTCATTTTTCGCAAGATTCCGCATGTCACTCACATACAGCTTGTGTGGCACAACAACCCCTTGGCTTGTTTCACGCAAACTTGTTGTGTGCGAGTGTTAGGCCAGGCGTCCTTTCCTCGCTTTCTTTTTATTCCAGCCATTGCCCCTTTCGTTGTGATTCACATCTCTTGCTCCCACCACTCTCGCTCCCACCACTCTCGCTTCTTCGCTCTCCCAACTCTCGCTTCTTCGCTCTCCCAACTCTCCTTCAGCTCAACCTTGAAACTTGGCTATTCTCAAATAACCAGTGCAAGTGCTAACTCAATTCGCAGTATAACAGAGCGTTGTCAAACTCCATCTACAAAATGAAGTCCATGTTCCTCGCTGTCACTGGCATGGCTGCTGCCGTCGCCGCTCAGTCCGCTCAGGACCTCCCTGCTTGTGGTGTAAGTCTACACAACTTCGTCGGGTCTCAGCTACTAACCTTTACTCAAGCAACTCTGCGCTTCTAACATGATCGCTGCCCAAAAGTCCCAGGAGCTCGGCTGTGATGCTGGCGATATTGCTTGTCTCTGCACCTCCCCCGACTTCATCTACGGTCTTCGTGACTGCTCCGCCGCCGTCTGTAACGGTGAGCAGGCTGCTGAGGTCGTGTCTTACGGACTCGCCATCTGCCGACGTACGTTGTAATCTCTTGGAACCATACAGGTGCACCGCTAACTGACATTCCATAGAGGCTGGTGTTGCCATTACCACCGGTGCCGGTGCCAGCGCCAGCGGCTCTGCCAGCGGCTCTGCCAACACTGATGATGACAATGTCGCTACTGTCTCCACTGTCTTCAGCACCTACACCTCTGGCAGCTCCGTCGTCACCGAGGCTGTTTCTACTGCTATTCTTGGTGGTGCTGACAATGACGTTTCTTCCTACACCAGTGTTCTGACGAACAGTGATGGCGAGACTCTCACTACCACCGGTGCGGTCACCGCTACTGGTACCGATGATGATGAGGCCGCTCTCACCACCTTCACCACCGATGGCACCCAGGTTGTCCGAACTATTGAGACCGACACTGCTGGGACCGAGTCTACTGACTCTGTCGAGACCACCGTCACTGAGGCCTCTACTGAGACTGCCGGCGCTAGCGGCACTGATGCCTCTGCCACCGATGCCACCGAGACTGATAATGCTGTAAGTTACACACTCACGACGATTCAAAATAAAGTACTAATTCCCTATAATAGGCCGTTGCCCAGATGACTGCTGCTCCTGCAGGCATCCTCGCCGCCGCTGGTATTGCCATGTTCCTACTGTAATTGAGGGCTGATGCTTGTCATGCTTTGATGTTTCACGCTGCACATGTTTGATACATAATACCCGCCTGTACCTCAAAGCTTCGGAGTCTTACTACATTCTCCGGTGCAGGCCTACGGCTTCGGAGCGATTTTCCCGCATGGAGATATGGAAACAAGGTGAAATGAAGACAGATGGATCAGGTTTTTGAGGGTTAATGATACATATGGTTTATCTGTCCTTTCACGGACATCACGAAATGTTTGAGAATGGGAGGGAGCTTAATGTGCTTTATGATGCATGTGGAAGGGGGATTTTTTGGTGGGTAGTGACGGAATGCGATATGTTGATGCATTTTTGCCCAACATCTTGTTACTTCGACGCTTACTCTGGGTTGTCCATAATACCCGTCCTCCGGTTTAACCGCGATGAAGGACTTGTCTTCTTGCCCTCATTTGAGAAATATTAATAGTTAATCTTTTGGTAACTACAATTCTATTGTGACTGACTTGGTGTTTGATGGAACACAAACTGGATGCTTGATGTGGTACAGATCATGTTGGATAGACCTTTTGTTACTAGCACACAGACAACGTAACACATGGCAGTATCAAGGGATGATGGGTACTTCTGCAAGTCATTTGAACCTAAATAAAGTACATATGTTTGATTGATCTAAGTACAAGATTACAGAAATCAATATGAAACCTCTCAGGTCGCTCCCAGAACTCTATAATGCCAGACAAATGATTATTCATGAACGTAATCCTTTTATGCCAACGCCGTTGTCCATGGAGATTAAGCCACAAGACGGGATGAAACAATTGAAACTCAGTGAAGCATGGACTTGCCAATCTCACTCTCCCAGTCCTTTGCTCGCTCGAAGCCGTTGGAGTGAGTCTGGTAGTCGAACAGGGCCTTGGCAACGTCCTCCTTGGAGGAGAGAACGAAGGGCCCGTATTGAACGATGGGTTGGTCTAGGGGTGTTCCGGCGATAAGGGCTAGAGGGATGTGTTAGTGATGAGGTTCTCTCCTGGGGGAGGGGGGAGGGGGAGCTTACCAATTCGTGCAGGCTTCTCGGCATCGGGATCGACTTCGAAGTGGACAACGTCGCCTTCGGGCTCAAAGACAATGTTGTGGTATTGTCCGACTACACGTCGCTGATCGTCCTTTCCGACAATGACATCGCCGTCGAGCGTGTAGGCAAATGCGTTCCAGTCCTGTGGGAGAGGCTGGGTGATCTTTCCACCGGGGCGGACTTCGATGTCGAGAATCCAGACTGGTGTGTAGGCTAGGTCCTTGATTGAGTCGATACCGTGGCTCTGGCCTGAGATGACCTTTATGGTGACCTTGTCGTCGTCGATGTTGACCTTGGGGATCTCAGAAGCTCGCAGGTCACGGTATCGGGGCTCGCAGGCCTTGAGGTGCTTGGGCAGGTCGACCCAGAGCTGGAGACCGACGTTGGCGCTGCCGTCGGGGTTCTGGCGAGGCATCTCGGCGTGGACGATACCCTTGCCTGCTGTCATGAATTGCAGGTCCCCGGCAGACAGGGTGCCACGGTTACCGGAAAAGTCTTCGTGGTCGACGCCGCCTTCGAGGAGGTAGGTGATTGTTTCCTGTCCACGATGGGGGCTGCAGTCATGATGCGTTAGCATTTCTCCTATGGTGGTGAGATGGTGATGGGAACGTACTGGTCGGGAAAGCCAGCTCCAGGCTTGATGGAAAAGTGGTCGAGCATGAGGAAGGGAGAGAAGTTGCGCAGCTGAGGAGTGCCAATGGAGCGACGAACACGGGCTCCGGCGCCTTCAGCCTGCTCAATGGCGAGGAAGACCTTGCGGATGGAACGTGAGACGGACATTTCTGTGGCGAAGAGGTGGTAGTTTTCGGTGGTGGCGGTGGTGTTGATGTTGTTGAACGAGGTCAAGTTGTGAAAGAGCTCGACGGTGGTGTCTCGAATCTGAAGTTGGGAGAAGACAGTTGCAGTCAATGCTATGGCAATGGAGAAGAGTATGTTTCTAAAAGTGATCATGACAGGTCTTTGGGGAAGAGGAAGGGTGTTTATATAGGCCAGGGATGGATGCAAGCGTCGCGGTTTATGAGTTGATGTGATAGGATGAATCAGATTTCCAATGTGAAGTTGATGTACCAGATATTAAGACTAAATATGACCAAGCGGCGTTGTCGAAGCTTGGTGGCGCTTCTCAATTCCACCAAGAGCTCTGTAGCGATCTCTGTCGTGATGTGGAGGGGTTCAGCTTTAGTCACTTTTACATCAGCAAAGTGGTTGTTCCAGCGTGTGTGAATGGCCAAGGGCCCACCTTTCCCATTTGACTTCGTTAGTTATGGTTAGTAAGGCTGAAGTAATAGAGGGGATCTAATATTCAAACGGGATCCCGCGCGGGATCCCGCGCTGATTATGTAAGCATTAACATGGTCAAGGCAAGCCATACATGCACAGCTAGCTGTGCAAATAAGATCCGTTATGTAAGCCGGATATGTGTGTGTAAGAGATATCCTTCTTTCATCTATAGCAACAGCATTGTTTCATACAATTGAAGAGGTATAATGATTTGCTGTATGTATAGCTATTCAATGTATCCCTTTAGGTGTCATATGGGCACAACGATGTACCTGCCCCACATAACCCCAGCCACTGATGTGGTACATCTAGGAACATCTTGGAGGATATAAACCCTTGCCATAGCAATTTACTCATATGGTCATTCTATCTACCGGTATATAGTTGTATACAGACAACTCAGAGCATATGCTTATCAAGAGAGGTAATAATCCGTCAGCCTGTCCGGCACGCAAGGGATATTAGCGTGGAGAGGCACGATCACAAGCACAAGCACAAGCATTGAGGCGTACAAGCAGGATCAACACCAAGATCAAACGGTCAAGATAGCTGTAATAAATAAGTGTGATGTAGCACTTTGTAACTCGTCAGATTGTTGGGACTTCTACAACCATAGAAAATAGGTGGCGCTTGATGTACCTGAAAATCTCTGCATTTTAATTGGATTAGACCCTAGTAGGATACATTGTTGTGCCTATGACACCCAAGAGCATACGATTCCTGCCGAGGAAGATAGTGGACTGGTGGGGGGATCTGCATGTCTAAACGTGTGGACAGGGACATGGATGGGGCTTATCATCAGCTTGAGATTTTTCAATGCTGAAAGAATGGGAGCTTCACATGACCTTGAGATATTTGCATGAAATAGGATAAACTCCATAATTCTCTGCCGGAGCCGAAATGGAATTGCTTTCATGGAAAGAGGAGCCCTGTTAATCGGCATCGGGGAAGAGGAACCGCCATTAGAGGTAGCTGAAAATAAGAACAGGGGGGCTGTCAAGGTTAGCTTCCTCCCATCGCGTCCACGGTGGACCTTTCATGTGTGTACAATACGGAGTACGGAGTAGTAGTACTCAGTACGAGTCTTAACGGCACCATGAGGGTCGAGTCACTTCGTCCGTGGATTAGTCACCTGTTTGTCTTTTGTTGTGTTTTGCGAGTAGTGTCAATGAATTGCAAAGCTCTTTGTGGTTTGCACGCCATAGCAAAAGTTACCAAGTGGACGGGCTGGACATGGTTGTAAACAACCTCATGGCTTTCAACAAGGCTCCCATAGCTGGCCCCGTGGCTCCGCCTCTCGCTCGGACGGCTTGGTAAACGTCCCGAGCGAAGGCTGGTAGTGGTTGCCAGGCTGGGCATGAGAGGTACAGGAACCTGGTGAGTTTGTTCATTCCCAAGGCTCACAGCGCGGTGACAAGAAGCCAATCAGATTGGGACGGGGTGTGATAGATTCCCGAAAGATGAGCTCGTCTAATATCAGCGCCCTGCGATTTGCGGTTTGCAGTTCACAGTTTGACGGTCGAATTGGTGTCAGGCGTCCATCTAGACATGGAAGCGATCTGACGATGCTGACGTGTACCGTACCTTGTCAGGAATAACAAGATATGGTGTTAAGCGTAAGATCGAGGTAGGCGTCGGAGGTCTCTCGCTTTGAGCTTTGCGGTGCCAGGCCAATATGCAGGGCGTGTAGGGCGGTCTTTCTTTTGTTCAGTATCCGGAACGCAGGGCGAGCTTCACCTCAAGATTGAAGTTTTCCAAAACGCTACTCGATTTACGTGAGGGTTTGGAAGCTCGCCAAGTAGAGACGGCTTTATCCCAGGTATTGGCTAGCCTTCTCTTCTCAGGTTTCGCACTCCTCCCGACATCCTTACAAAATCCTTCTCGTAATTGACCAAGAGCCGACTTTTAAGCTACTTAGGAGGCTATATTGGAACACTGGCTTTAAGAGCTACTATTTGCCTGTCTGCTTTGACAACGGGATAAACTAAACCGAAGGGGTTCATGTTTGCTGTAAAGAAAGGGCGTCAATGTAAGCAATACTATGAGCGACAATGTCACACCTTGAATGTATTAATCACAAAGGATGAAGAGGGTGACAAAGGTAGTTGAAGCAACCAGGTTGCATGTATAATACTTGTTAACAGCTGATGAGCTATCCTCTCTAATGCTAATGAATGTATCCCTTACATACTGGGCTAGCTCATTGGTATTATCGTGAGCGCTCACTCATGTGCCCGTAAGCCGCATCTTCCTGTTGTCCTTTTATCTGATTAGTTGTATGAAAGATGTCACGTGGCATCGTTCTTCAGGTCATGACCAGGTCGCCACATACTATCTCAGGTGCCTCAGCGTTGTCAAGATGTCGTAGATGCTGACGAAAGACATACAAAATGGTAGTCTAGACAGGTTTAATTTGACCCCCTACAATACCTCTCTTAACCAAAAAGTAACCTCTCTAACCCCCCTGTCCCTGTGGGGGCCCTTACATTATTTCAGGCCCCTAGTTGTACGTTATACTACAACTATGTAGGAGGCCGCTCTGCAAGGCATAGTGCATAGGGCGGGTACGATTGTGAGTGTGTAGGATGCGGTTGCGGAGGGCACCAGACGGTGACCAATGCCCACGCCCACCAAACTGACATCATGGTAACCTTGGAACTGAGCATTGTGGAGGACCTCCTAGATCGGGTGCTGGGGTATTGAAAAGCCTTGGGAGAGGGGCTGACTTCCTTCAGGGTTTGACAGGGAGAAGGGCAGGCATTGAGGAAGTAGGAGATGAGTGTCTCCCCGTGCAGCGGTGCGCGTAGATATAGTGTAGGTACGTAGCGACAAAACCCATTGGTCGACCACCGTAAAACGGCAGATAAAGTGAGAGCGACGACACATGAGGACGCCCCCCACCCCCCCGGTGTCAAGGAGAGTCGAAGCAGTTTCGTGACATATCTAGGTCTAGCCTATGCAGTTTTGTCCATGTTATTCTCATGTTACTAAAGCTCGTCAACATCCCCATCCACGGTGCCCCCAGAAGAAACATCCCATCTCACATCATCCTCGAGGATATCCCCATTCTCTTCACATTCCGCGTTTGCAAAGGGGAATCCGGGACTTGCGTGGCTAGATGACGGTGAACCCGACAGGATGGTAATAAACGACGCAAACAAATCGAACCAACAACAGAAAAGCAAGCGGTAACGGACGTTGGAGGTGCGCGGTGACCTGGAAAAGACGGTCAACATTCGCGGGATCCGATTCAGCTCGAAAAACGGAACCGAACCAAGACTTGGGAATAGTGGCAGTTTAAGGCAAGCTTTGGCAGCAAGCAAGTGCGGCGGCTGCGAGGAACGACAAGGGCATCCAAGAACGCATCCACTATCGGACCATCGAGTATTATTACCCAATCATCATATTGCCTGGCAGCTACCATCAACCGTCAACTTCGGCTCAGCATAGATTGTGAGATCAAGAAAAGCAACGACCTCGAACTGTTCGTCACCATCGGCAGAATCCTTTGCATGTTCGACTCAGCCGATACGACCTAAATTGCCGCTCAATGCCGAAACTGGCCGCCTGAAACTGAACTTAGGTTTGGTCGGCTTTACTCACAACGCAGCAAGCAAAGATCGGAACGGTGGCCGCGGAGAGTGCCTTTGATTTTGAGCCCTCGGCCGATCCCCACATAAACGTTTCCATTACCGGCTCGGCGGACCTGATCTGAGATCTGAGAGGGACGCAAGTTGGAAACAAAGCGTTCAGACGTGAAGAGTTGTGCGGCACTTGAAGGAAAGATTCAATTGCTAAGCGGAATAAGAAAGAGAAAAAGAAAATCTTGTGAAGTGGTCGAGCTGGCCAATCTTTAATTTGGGGTTTGGAGCAAGTGCAAGTGTAAGGTAGATGCGGATGCAGGCATGGGAACCTGGGCAGGAGCGTCAAGCGTGCCATCGCCGGCGGAAAGTGCGGAAGCGGTACTAAAGACAGAGACAGTGGAAGGGCTGGCAGGTGTGGAAGTGGATCACGTGGAGGGCAACCCCCAGTTCTTCCCCCCATCTCTCCATCCTCATCCTAGTGCCCTGTGGGCGGGTGATTCAGCACTTGCCGCTATGCCTTATGATGACAGGCAGCTCGCCTCCACTACAACTTCAATTCCTTTGCACAATCATTATCACCACCAACACCAACACGCGCACCCACACGCGCACGTTCTTCGTCACGCCCTTCGCCACGCTCATTCTTACCCTCACTCTCACCGACACGCTTCTATTCTTCTCTCACCCACCGCCGATGGCCGCTTTGGCACAATGGAGCAGATTGAGACTCAGGTTAGCGACCTGCGGTATCTTTCACAGGCACCTGTCGCCTTGAGTCCTACCACGGGCGGGCAAAACGGTAGCGGAACCTCCGGCACCGCTCCGGGCGGCAGCGGAGGTGGAGGCATCGGATATGATCAGACGCCGCAACCACATACTCATGGGAGTCCAGGTCCCTCATCTATCGGAGACAATTCCGCCCCAAGTGTCAGTGCATCCAAGAGAAAGTCATTGGACGACGGCTCGAGCAAACAGATGAGGAGTAAGAGAAACCGAGTAAGTAAAGCTGTTTCTTTGTTAACTATCGAGTATCAAAGAAGCCTCAAGAGGTGATGGAATGAGTTTCGATTTGGTGCAGTGTGATTGAGATGGATATAGGCGAGGCCGATGAGACAGACAAACAGAGCGAACAAGAGCATGCTGTTCTCACTCAACGCAGCCAGTTCATGCATGCCATGCCCAACTGACGACGCCTGTGCTACCTACTTCTCGATCGTCCTCAGCAATTGGGCTGATTTCATGTCTCGCAAGGCCTCGTTCTTGTGCCTCCGCCTCCATGAATTGTAAACTCGTCACATCTTTCGCCTCATCAGATCTCATTTCATCACGCCCAATATCTTGTCACTTATCCTTCTATATTCTACCCACCGAGACTCTGGCTAATCACATCGACGTGTTCGCTCGTTGGCAATAGTACATATCAATAGCATGGTAAGTTTAGTTGTGTCCTGCTCTGCGTCAATTTCTCCTGCCTACATGCGTTGCCTTTCCGCACTGCCCTTGTCAATTTCACAACATCAGCCCAGACCTGCATCAGAGCCGTTTACTGTCCGTCTGGCTTCACCACTAATGCGGCCTGTCCAGTAATGAATGCAAACGACGCAAGATTAAGTGTAATGGAGAAACGCCATGCCAACGATGCGGGAATCTCAATCTCGCCTGCCTATATGCCCCCAATTGCTGTTCAAATAACTTTAAAGATTCCGACGACTTCAAGAGAGTTAGTTCTCAAGTCAGCCGCTTACAAGATGAAGTTGTTTGGCTACATCAGACAGTCAAGACTCTTCAAGACGACACAGGTCGCCTTGCCTCTCTCGGTGACCGGGCTTTACCTCACGGTACATCAACCGTCGCGCCATCCCCGGCTCAAAGTTCGAACTCCTTGAACCGGCACGACCCAGGTCATTCAAAATTTGGCTCTTTCCGAGGCCCTACGACCATGGCTTACAGCCTAGATATTGCCAACAACACCATCAACAACATGGGATATAGGGGAATTAGTGACGGGGATGAGAACCCCCAAATGATTGAAGCGGGTGCTATGACGATGATGAATCGTCCCGCTGATCCTCTTCTCGAGTTTGACAAAGATGAGATGGTTCGTCTGTGCCGTCTCCATGAAGAAGAGGTTGGCATCATGTATCCTGTTCTAAACGTCCAGGGTGTTATAGCTCATGCGAAAGGGCTAGCTCCTTTTCTCGACACTATGCGGCAGCATAATTCGAGGGAGCCCATCAACGACGAGAAGACGATGCAACTGAAGATCATCATGTGCTGTGGTCTTGTTGTCGAGGAGCATAGCCACAGCGACAGGGCGATTCGACTGTACGAGAGCATGGAGTCGGTTCTCAATCGGAAACTCATGGGAGAGGCTGCCGAAGTTTCCAGTCTACCTTTGCTGGCTCTCGTTGCTGGCTATCGTTTCCTGTCCAATGATGAGATTCTCGCATGGCGAGTCATGGGCCAAGTTGCGCGGTTATGTCTCGAGCTCGGCATCCATCAAAGAACCGGCTTGATGAAAATACAGGACGAAGAGGAGCGAAAAAACGCACTTGTGAGCTTTTGGTCAGCTTACGTACTGGATCGACGCTGGGCCTTTGGCACTGGCTTACCATATGTCGTTCAGGACGAAGAGATTGACGCTCAACTCCCATTTCCGGTCAGCCACGTCAAACCTTTCTCTGGACATCCACACTAATATGTGTTTAGGAGGAGTATCCGTATCTTGTGGCTATGATCACCTACTCTCGAATAGGCGCCAAGGTCTGGAGGCAGGTGTCCCATTTTGGACCTGTTCTAGCCCGCGATCTACGATCTGAGGAGTTGGAGAATGTAGACCAGGAGATTCTCCGATGGTATGACCTGATTCCCGAGGAGATAAAAGTGCGAAATTGGAACAAGGAAAAGCATATTACCTCCACTCCCTCATATAACCTTCAGCGCCTCAGGATCTGGACGTATCTTCGCCTGAACCAGGTAAGTCGACGACACAAAGCGATGACACAACACGACTAATGCCTTGTAGATGCGAATATGGCTATATACACCGGTCTTGTATAGCGCAACAAGCATCGTGGCGAATCCTGTACTATCCGAGCGTGTTGTGGATATTGCTAAGGACACGATCCGATATCTCAGCCATCTCAATAACACAACAAACCTCTACCGAAGAGTGCAGGTTTTCTATCACCAGTTCTTGACTTCTGCCATCGCCGTCGTCTTTCTGGCCTCGGTTCATGCTCCGGTTCGATTCAGTGCCAGCGGCCGAGAAGAGTTCTACATCGCCTTGGAATTGGTCAAGGATCTGTCTGCAAAGAGCTGGGCATCCCAACGCCTCTGGCGAACAATCCGCTCTCTCAAAGACGTGGCGCCACGATTTGGTCTCAACCCAGAGGATGATCCGCAGTCAACGGCAGCCCTGGGGATGATTGGCCTCGCTCGTGGCCATATGGATCAAGCAAGCTCATTTCGTAAACCTTCTTTGCCAGGTCAGCAGTCTCAAGCAGCAACACCGGACTCGGTGGGCCAGAACGGGCCAAGAATTCAGGCCGAAATGTCGCGCATCTTTGAGGGATACGTAGGCTTGAATGGATTCCAGTTCAATGGAAATGATGAGCAGTCTGGGCCAGGCTCTACGGGCGGGATCACACCATCTGAGGCGCCTCAAACTCAAGGCATGTTTTCGGCTGCCAGCAGCGGCCCAGGCCTGCACGCTCAGCAGGATGGGACTGTATTTGCGCATTTCAAGGAGATGTATTAACCAGACAGTAAGTGTCTGGATGAGCTTATGAGGCATGTGTACAAATGTATAAGAGAATCACTCATCAGACATAGGATTGGAGCGGTACGATCATCTTGGGTTATATGTTTAGTAGTCGAACATAGCCAGGTGTTTGATTGATGTACGTTAACATCGATATATACTGGCTCCCAATTTACATTCCCTCTATGTCGTCTCATCGTTGCATCACCATTACACCGTGTGGAGTACAGTGTCAATCTGGCCAATCCTGTTCGCCATTCATCCGCATTGCCATGTGTCTCAATCATAACTCTTCTATTGACACTCATCCACTCATCGATATGGCTCTCCTCAATCTCGATATACGAGCCATCCTCGTTCTTGTTGCAATTACGTGCACGGCTCTTTTTATCAAGCAGCAAAAAACACCCAAAATCACTCGCGATGGAGAACCGCTGAGGTCTGCATACGTCAACAACTCAGGATGTGAAACAAAAGCTCACCGCATAACAGAAAACCGCCAAATACTCTCCCACTGGTCGGTAACGGCATACTATTCCTCCAGCCGCGTCAACGTCTCTTTGCGTGGTTCGCCCGTTGCGAACGTCTCTCCGGCTACGAAACGCTTTACATCTCTGTCCCGTCCCTTCCACCGGGCGTCATAGTCAGTGATCCGCGTAATCTCGACTTCATCTTTCGCAACGAGGCCATTTTTGAGAAAGGCGCTTTTTTCAAACAGCGCTCTTGGGATCTTTTCGGCCATGGGATTATCAACGTCGATGGCGAAATGTGGCGACTTCAGCGCAAGGCTGGATTGCGATTTCTCGCGGCGCCGACGCTGAGGGCTTTGACAAGTGAGCGCTTACCTGAGTATCTCGACCAGGCTGTTGAGACGCTGGCGAGGGCTGCGGAGGGGGCAGAGGTTGTTGATCTGCAGGGTGTGGTTCATGAGGTTACGACGCAGTTGATGGGGAGAATGGCTTATAACATGGAGATGCATGCTGACGACGACTTTACTGTTGCGTTCGAGCAGGCTTCGGGCGCTACGGCGGAAAGGTTCCAGAATCCGCTGTGGATGGCTACAGAGATCTTCACGGGGAGACGGATGCGTGGCTCGCTTGCGACGATCAGGGACTATGGACGTCGTATCGTGGCAAGCGCCGTCGTCGACCGGGCTGTTATGGAAGGGGACAAGACTCGTCCCGATACACCGGGCAGTCTTATCCAGTCTCTCCTCGATTCCATCGGTGATGAACAGCTCGTTGCAGACGCAGCGCTCAACTACCTATCGGCTGGTAGAGATACCGTCGCCCAAGCCCTGACGTGGACGTTGTATCTACTTATGCGTCACCCACGAGTTACCGCCACGCTGCGCAAGTCAGTCCAAGACCTCTCTAGTGCCGCGGGCGACAAAGCTCTGGATCCTGAGCTTCTCACGCCCGTGAAGCTCCCTTATGCCCTGGCCGTCTTTTACGAGTCCCTGCGCCTCCGTCCCCCTATCCCATTTGAGATCAAGCAGGCCCAGCAGGACACATCCCTTCCCGACGGAACTTTTCTACCCCGCGGCTCCATCGTCGTCTGGTGCGCCTGGGCAATGGGCCGGTCCCACGAGACGTGGGGTCCGGACGCGGACGACTTTCGTCCTGAGCGGTGGCTCGCGCCCGATGGGCTGACTGTCACGCAGAGGTCTGCAGCTGAGTTTCCAGTTTTCAATGGGGGCCCGCGGGTGTGCCTGGGGAAGAAGATGGCGGAACTGGTCGCGGTGCAAACGTTGGCGAGGGTGGTGCCATTGTTTGACTTTGAGGCGGCGTTTGAGGGGGAGAGAGTGAGTAAGAGTAGTTTGACGTTGCCGATGGAGGGGGGATTACCGGTATATGTGCAATGTAGAACGGATTTATAAGACGCACAAGCGTTCATGCGGCAATAGAAGTTGAATAAATAATGCTTTTCCTGACCGTGATGCTGGTATCTATCATCTACATGCTCAATCAAATACAATCTTTGCGCCTGAGAATGCCACCGTCTTCTCCGCCTCCTTAGCCTTCTTCCTCGCCGCCCAACTAGGGTGCAAGACACCCTCGTCGTCCTTCTTGGTCGGCACCTGTTTCTTGACCTTGTCGAGAGGATCCCTGATGCCCTGTTTCCACGGCGTTCGCGAATCCCCACCCTCGACAGCTCCGCGCTTGGAATCCCAGCCGCTGTCGCGACCCTTCTTTTGCGGCTTCGAGAGATGCTTGGCGGTAGTGCCGTACTTCTTCTCCCAGATGGCCTGGCGGGCGCGCTGTCCACGGCGTTTCTTGGCAGGTGCGACGTCAATGTCCGAGGCGGACTCGGAGCCTGAGATGTAGCCACCCATAAGAGAAGGGAGGAAAGTTGAGTCGCGTGGTCGAGCGGTCCTGGATGCTGCCTTGTCCTTCTTCTTCTTCTTTACCGGGGGAGGAGACGGAAAAAGAGACGGGTTTTGAACGTCATCGTCAGGTTCTTCTTCGGAGTCGGAACCGAGTTGTGGCTCTGCGTCTGAGCCAGAGATGGAGATGTCGTCGAGGTTTACTTTCTCCGTTCCTTTGAACCGCTCAAATCGTTCGTTATTGAAATCTTCATCATCCGAGTCCGAGTCTGAGTCGCCGCCTAAGAGATGATCGTACTTTGAGATGGACTTTTCCTCGGCAGCTTCGTCCTCGCTATCGAGCTCTTCGGGTTGATGGACAGGATCGTCATTATCCGAGAAGCCCTCAAATTCGGACTCTTCATCTGCATCATCGTCCTCCTCCACCGATGCTCGAACATCTTGTGATGAAGTCTCCCTTCTAGACCCGGGAGCCTCAGGTGACGGATCCGCAGGCTGTTCCTCGGTTTCTGCCTGTTTCGACTTTCGTGAACGCTTGGCCTTGTTGGGCAATTTGACCTTTAGAGACTCGCAGGCACTGGCGACGGCGCGGTCAACGGCCTGCTTCACTGGCTCCCGGTTGTATAGACCGCTGGTGACGTTGTGGAGAGCAGCCTGTTCTTCGGGGGAGAGATCGGGTTTGGAGAGGCCGCGGCTGATCGATTGGGGGAGGTCGGGGGATTCGGCGATGGGTTTGATCTTGAGAAGGGACGAATACATGTGTGCGCGAGCGGTCTGGTGAAGATCGAGAGACTGGGGAACAAACGAGTTAGTTTTTCCACAGCCATTACAGTGAACCGCACAGCACTTGGACAATGCCCGCATCCAGCCTCACCTTCAAAACGGTAACCTCACGCTCCAGTCTCTCCTTCTTGTCTGCTGGGATACCATCCTCGCGAAGTCTCTTGCTCATCCGCTGTCGCTCGAAGGCCTTTGCAGTCTTGAGGGCGCGAAAGATGTCATTCTGGTGCTTGTCAAGCTTATCCTCCAAGCTGACTTCTCCGCGTTTCCGTTTCGGCATTGTGACAAGAGGCGCGCGGATTGGGGTTTGGTCAAGGGATAAGGATGTATATAGCTGGTTTGCGCGGATCCGTGAAAAAGTTGACATCGGAGCCGCAGAGATGATTTACGGGTGCGAGACTTTTCTACACACTGTGATTCGTCGCTGTACAGAGCGGGTATACACAGTGTGCGATTACACATCCCCAAAATGCACCCTTGCCACAACCCACATAGCACATGGCAAGATGATGGTGGGGTGAATAACGATGCAGGGGAGGTGTCATTGGACCCTGATCAAGTTGATGATCTTGTTCTTGATGTAAATCTAGATGCTGTGATAGATATGAATGAGTTGAGTGCTTCATGATTTGACTGTTCTGTGAGAATATGGTTGATTGCCCTGCTGGGTGCAAGCCAGCCACGATGACACTGCCGAGACCACCTACCTGCCACCCTGTGGCTCATGTGTGAGTTCTTTATAAACACAACATCGTCCTGGGACTTACTACATCAACATTACCATTATTCACATTTCAGCGACCGCTAATTGCTCTCTGGGGGGTAAATCTAACATCTCCCGACTGCACTCAAAATCCCCAATTCAACTCCCGAGAGCCGGCAACTTGATCGAAGCGTATCTGACAGATGCCGGTTAGATGCCGGTTCTCCTCCTCCAGGCACTCATAGAAGATGAGGCAGAACGTGATCCTTGTTGAATGCAATGCAGAATGCAAGAGGGAAAAGCCATGGCGTCAGAGCGCAGCTTGGACATGGATATGCTTGTAGAAAGAACGACTGGTTACATGAAGGGTCTATGAAGTGAAAATGCACTCACATATCGTGGATAACTTGCGGCGGCCTGACGATGGCAACATGTTTGCAAAAAAGCGTAGAATGAGAACGACTTTAAAATCTCGCCAATTATTGTCGCTAATACCGTAAAGGCAGGTTGCAACGGACATGTTGGTCTTGGACAGACAGAGAGAGAGGAGGGTTAACAAAGCTCAAAGAGGCCTCACCATCGGACAAATTCCGAATTCTCACAATGACATCCCTTCTATTTCGAGGCATGAGAAGGACAAGCCTACCGCATAGATGAGGCTTTTGAATATCCGATACGTCATTCGGATTATTAAACCTCGAGTCGAATTACCACGGTTGAGTTCGGTTATGGTGTATTTTTGGGATTCGGATATTCATCAGCCATGCACTCACACACATACCCGGTGAAATATCCGAGAGTTTGAATTAGGACCCAAAGACACACATTCGAGACCTGTCTTCCAAGATCAGATAGGGCTGTAAGCCTTGGTTCCAAACATAACATACATACCATGGCAGCCTTGAAGCTCTAACCTCGGATATAGATCAAGACTAGTGTCGTATCCAACGTTGCAAGACTTCACATTGCGCCCTGGCCTCTCTGCTTCCATCACTGGGATAATCTCGTGTGCAGCAAATCCTTCTGGAGACATAACCTAGTAGAATGTACGATGGCTGCGCCCTGCATATCACTCCTTGAATATCTGACGGCTCTTGTCCGAAGAGAAGGGGGATGGGTATCGCTGGGCTCGTACACGTTGCTGCATCTTGAATGCTAAGAGGGACGTCTAAGCCATACTTCTCGGCTCGGCAACTTGCCGGCGGACAATTATTCCAGCGCCGACTTTTTTCGGTTGTCATGATACGGCATTGGCATCTAACCAGTAGCAGTGGCAGCAAAGCATCATGTTGGAAGTTCAACCACAAGCTTTCTTCAATGACCAAGTGGAGAGAGTAAGCGCCAGACAGAACAAGGATTTCCCTCAACGATGGAGCCCCAGAGCTTTTAGAATGGACCCAGAACCCTCATGATCCCCAAACTCCCGCATCTCAAAGTCCGAGCCTCCTGACCTCACCTGAAGCCGCTTGGTTCCCCAAGTTCAGGCCCATACGAGGTCCAAACTTTCAGCCACGAGACTCCAACCCTTGGCAATTGAGAGGGAACATTTGATGGGATTCGAGATGTCAGAAATGACTGTAAATGGGGCTGTGTTCGGGGAGAATGGGACGAACCAAGATCCTATTCAACGTCGTCTAAACGGGGAGGTCTTGAAGGAGACGGAAGTGACAATACTGTCCAGGGGCTAGGGGTGGTTTTTCCTTTTTCTTTCAGGGCTATCTATCGCACATTGAATGCCGGAAAAGCATGGAATTTTTGACTGGGGTATTGGGGG